>JAQIXS010001322.1:0-31337 GCA_034700785.1 Rossiulus vilnensis | reverse complement strand
TTTGAATGTATTTTTAAATGCATTTAGAAATGTATTTCATAAAATGTATTTCAAAATACATTTTTTTTGCATATGGGATGGCCATCGCATTCGAGCAATTTTGAACAATCTGCAAAAACGATATGGTTTAAATATTACTTTTTCCACAAAATAATAAACACTTATGCTTGCACTGATGAAACCTTTACAACTTTTTTTTATTAGCATTATCAGTTGTATCTGATAAACAGTGGTATTCAAGCTTGCATGGTTTTTCTTTTGAATGAAATGAATAATTATAAAATCGTCTAGATATTTGAAATCGGCGTTATCAATAAGCTTTATTGAAAATCAAATTCTAAAGTTTATAATAAGATGCTGTCAAACTGACGCCTGATGAACTACCAATTAAGGAAGGCTAACAAAAAAAAACGCTCCTTTCTTATTAGCCGTCGTAAATGCATTTGTATAACTTCGAATATGTTCTGCCAAACGATTACGGGAAATCGCCTGATAAAAATACCAAATATTTTCTATACGTGCGGGCAATGAATTACCCTCAATAAATAAGCGGATAATAATACGTGTTTTGGACATTAATTCCAATACAGCACACGAAATTTCGAGGTTGTAGGTTGCAGACAGTAAATTAATGTAATAATGTTCGTCAGTGATGCCTCCTTTTTGTAAGAAAAATTCCATATAAGGACCGCCAATCGAGTCAATGGCCACGCTTCGCATTCTGCATTTTTTTTTTTTCGTTCTTCAATTTATTAGCAACCCCCTAAATATTTTATGCATCGCGATGGCCATAAATCCTCCATGGGACTGATGGGCAACAAACGTTACTGCCAATTGCCGTTAACTTGCTTCAGCCATTGGCATTCTACTGCTTTTTGCTTATTCGAAATATGAGAATGGAACAAACCAGAGTTTTATCGAAAACATCACGTTGAAAGACAGTGGAATGTCAAATGCCAGTGGCTACAGTGCATATGGGCCATTCTCCAGAAACGGTCAAATTTAATGTCCCCGATTCTTTGCCGATAAACTGTTTTCCCCCAAAAAAAGTGAAATTAATTCATTTTATTGGCACTTTTTATACGCTCTTTAATTAATCAGCCGGTTTAATTTTCATCTATGAAAATGTTGGATGACTTCGCCTCGTGGTGTCCCCACAAGGGAATTTTGTGCATCTTTAGTGGATTTAACAAAAAGTACCGAAATAAATAACCATGACTTATAGAATAAATGCTGGCTTTTCAAAATCAATTTTGACATCCAGTCGTGGATTCGGAAGTCAGTTTCCGGTACTTGTTGGGCCGCCCCCGTTCCGTCGGAGAGGCTATCAACCCTCGCAGAGGTGCGTTCAAGGACCTGAGCGGAAGCGATTACTGATGGAGCTCAGCTGAGAGGCACTATGTCAAGAGGAATGAAATGACAGCACGGGCTCAAGCAACGAGGTGTCAATTGGGTAGCGCACGAATTTCTTAGCCCCTCACCCGTTTATTATGCCAGTTTCGTTTTCTGAGCGCTTGCATAATATAGCTCATCAGCGCCTTGCAATAATGCAGCCATGGCCTTTGGGCTATAGTGTCGGCGCGGGTGAGGTGCCATGTCAGTGCATGACAACTGGGGGTAAACTATCTTTAGGCTGAATCTGTAAGAAATGAAAATATGGCGGGGGTTGAAGAATTACAAAGAACTGATTTCCGCAACCAAGACGCCTGACCTGTCTTTCTATTCATCCGGATCGCCATCACTCAATTTTTTTTAATTAGGTGAGGAAGAGGCTCTAGCGTGTGAAAAACCGACCACTGGAAATGGAGGCTTTTTTCCTGAAATGTCCACCATGGATTCTTGCCTTGTCGTTTTCTGAAGAGTAAAGATTTCGGTGAAAAGCGAAGTGAGGAATGCAGGGGTGGCACAGCATACGATGCATGCTGTGAAATTAGGAAACGGACCCGAAATGTTGCTATTTTAGCATGTGCAACAAAGGCTGGTCTAGGGGGGAGGTCAAGGGGGTCATGACTACCCTTCCCTCTATTGACAATGGACCCCAATCAGAGATGTCTCAGCATAGAGAAAGCAACACCACTTCCCAACGGTTGGAAAATGAGTCATGGGAAAGAAAAGATTAATCGCAAAACAGGGCCTTCCATTCTATTAGTCAATTTTAATTCCCAGAATATTCTAGTTTTGAACTGAGTATAGGTTTGTAACTGGAAAATGACAGCGAGACGAGAACGAACATCTCTTCAGTGGGATATAATTCGAGCTGAGAGGTTTGAGCGAATTTTTTCCATGCATGAAATTAGAAAAAAGTATCCGCAATTAATTTAAAAAAACATGTTTTTGACATTATAAAAATACGGACGGAGTAAACTAAATTTAGCAAGTACAACATGTATTTGAAGCAAACATTTCATTTTTTGAGTGTGGGTACGGTTTTGGCTAAGTCCTAAACCTGCTGTATTTTTCCAGAACTGACTTTTATTTCTTCTTTGTTACCTGTATAAAAACTTACAGTAAACTTACAATTATAAACGCGAGCATAATTTGTTCTTCGCGAACCCGCGACCTTTCAGTTGAGAGTTCGCACATCAACGCACGCAACCTGCGACTTGTCGAAATTGGGCTACTGAATTAAATTGAACTAAACTAGAAATGTACTTTTTTCTGAGCTTCAGCTATGAGTGGCCTGTGTCAAATGCTTAGATGAGAAAAGGGAAGTTAATCGCTGCAATATTGTATTAATTTCACTTTCATAACATTTTGGCCCTGCCTTCTATCTCAATTTTAAAAATGTGAGACAAAATGTATACTTACAAGAAATCGTGAAATTAAACTATTGAAGCGGGCGAATGTGTCCATCTAGTCACGTAATTTCCTAGTCATTGTGTCATTAAGTCATTGTGTTGAATTCATGTAATTTAAATTCGTGCACGTCTGCTAAAGACGACTTTCTGGTAAATGCATCTCAGAGATTAACAACTGATGTAAAAACTGTGGACAAATGGTGTAGACGAAACCCACTCATTATTACACATTTGCTGGAGTTTTCAGTTAAATTTCACAGACGAATTCAATGAAGCTGCATTTTTCTCCTTTACCATGTTGTTGGGATTCATGGATTTACAAGTAAAACAGTTTGCTCTAAAAAGGACAGGGTGCATGGTGTGAATATTTTTTGTCGGTATATACTTAACGCTCCTCGAAATGATATCGTATCCCGCCATAATATTATCATCTTTCAAGCATGCGTGCAGTTTCACAGTACATTTCCGATAATTAACTCGAGTTTTTCCTCGTTTCGCCTCGTCTCTCAGGTGTGCGACTTTTTCATTTATTAAAGTAAAAGTTATGGTGCTTATCATTATTATCGCGTGCAAAAAAAGGCGAAAGGCGCTTTGCATGGCGGCACAATTTAACATTGTTTTTTTGATATAGTCTCGTATTTTTACCACGGTCTTTCTACCATCTAACTACATGTAGCAAAACTGAACCCCCTTTCGCCAATCTGGATACCCGCAACCCAATTTTCAAATCGCATGATTGCATTTGATTCATGTTTTCGCTGGCACTTTCCATGAAAGTTTGCATGTTATAGGAAGTATTTTTGAGGGAACGGAATTAAAACGCGTTTTTGTGAACATCATCCAAGCGTGCAATTTTGTTCGACCACAAGCGGCGAATTAGCTATTTCATTTAAGATATCGCCTGGTTGTCTGCATTTTGGCTTTTATGGCTATGGCGATGCATTTCCTCTTGGCCTCATAGTAACTAATCAAATCAACCACTCGTGATGCTGTAGGGTTATGGACGTTTGGGAAGTTAGTTTCAGCTGATTTCGCCAAAATTTATAAAATTTAATTGCTGGAATTAAACTGCTTTATTAAATGGATATCCTAATTTGTCCTCTAAAATAAATATCATCTCATGTGTTCGTTTTTTATTTTGCTTATTAGCAGTAAAAACAAGTAATAAATAAGCTCCTGTCATATTAATTGCGATACTCAACATTTACGCTTGTATTGAAAATATTAATCTTAATATCTTATATCTTAACAACCGTTTAAATCTTATCCCATCTTAATAAAAATGCTCAAATTCTGCCGATGAATATTGCCTTTTACTTTCCTATATATTTCCTACTTACTGCCTATATACTTTCGTTTTTATAATGAATTCCTTTTTTTAACAGCTATTTAAATCATTTAGGCCAAATCGAATATAGAGATGAATCGAAACGAATGTTCTATTTTTATTAAAATACAACTTAATATGCGTATACATGCTCTCACGAGTCATTGTGTTGTTTTGTATACAAACGCAATGAATTTTCACTCTTGAGACAGATTTGAACATATCACGCATATTGGGGTCTCATGCTGACAAGGGGGAGTAAAAATCTGAACTTTAATTTATCGATTATTTTCAGCAATTTTCTTTATTGTGAAAATTAACATGTCGATCCAGGTGGGTATGCGGACATGAATAGATCCGAAACTGGTCACGATGGGGTCTATAGGACTATAATTGACCATTCATATCCGCAAATGCCTATCTACCGTTAATATGTTATGGACACGACTTTTTCATAATCGGTGTGTTACAATAATTATTATTATGACAGATTTATGCTTTACAAGCCACATGATGACAAAACCCTAGAAACTATAAATGCATGGCCATAAATGGATCTATATGGCCACTTGTTCCGGAGCGGTTTTGTTAACCTCGTGGCGACGTCATTATTTTCCTCCGACCTCCTTTATACATTTTGGTTTTTTAATTATGGCATATGGAATATTATTTGCATTAAATTAACCGTCTGCGCAGCCCCCAACCTCTGTCATCACACCGGGGTGGGTGGGCCATGCGGAGCTGGAGTCAACGATATACCATGGGTGTCATTCAGTGTCCACCCAAAGAGAGATGATGGTTAGATAATCGAGTGGAGGAGCCTCACCCCCTCATTTTCCTCATCCGTATTATGTGGGATTTTGTTACAGGTCATTAACCAAGCGAAATTAATCCCAGCTTGAATTAAGAAGAGTGGCGTCATGAAATGAAGTTCGAACTAGAGCGGCCTGAAACACGTGTAGTTACCTGAGTGATTACTTGGCGTTCACCGATTCGGGTTTAAAAAAAATAAAGCTCATTATTTTGGATTTGAAGGAATTTGCCGCTATGGATAGACTGCGTATCCACGAAATTTCACCATCTCGCTATGCACGTTTTTCTTTGTTGGCTTTCTTTTGTTCCATTACCGCGTAGAATACCGAGTACGGGCGCTAATTAAAATCTGCCGGCATTTCATTTTCATTTTCTTAGAATTTTGTGGTGAGCGCAATAATACCGGTTATGCCTACGGTGCTGCCACCTTGGAGTTAGTGTGCACTCTAAGCGGATGCATACAGAAAGTACATCAGGTGTTAATTTACGTTTTCGTTTTGATAATAATTAAATTGATGTACATGTATTATGTACAGTAAATAAATAAACACGGATCAATCGAGGGTTGTCATATTTCATTCTGACTGATCACATGCATTACATGTAGCTGACTTGTTGTGAATTTGTTCATGCCCAGGAAGAGATATCCGCCTGAAGAAACAGGCGGGCTGTGGAGCTAAAATGAGCCTTTCCTTTCCATTTATGCGTGATTCGAGTCGACTTTAATTCAACTCAACTCACTACCATAGACTGTCAGCAGAAATATGCCATGTCGGTGAAATGATCCATAATCCAATTTATATACGTTTACCATGTAATGCTTACATATTGATTTTAGCTTCTGAACCATCTTAAGATGTTCCACATTGGTACTGGGAACCATTCAGACAGCCTTCATACGTTTCCATATGTATTATTTACATTATTACAACAACAACAAAATATGTCGAGTTAGAAATCCTCCCTTTAAGATAAACTGAACCATTTCTGCTATAAAAGCTTCGTTCAATTTATTTATTCAAGTTTTATTTATTCTAATGCACAGTTACTCCACCACATTGTAGGTCACAGCAATGAATTTGCTGATGATGTCTCATTTGCATATAATGTTCCCAACGTCTTTGCGTTACATCTCTGTAGATTTATTATTGCAGTTTTCTCTGACCCAATCGATACAGATAACTTCCTTTGCGGTCATATCTATTGTTCATAGGAACTTTAATGAAGCATCAACTTCCTTGATTACCTGAATGTAAGCAAATTACCTTAATAATCAGGGCAATTTCCTTCCGCGCGTTTTTCCTCGCTGTAAACACATTTCTGTATAGTTTTATTCCATACTCATCTTGTCGTCTGGCTAGATGTTTATATTAGGCATTGAGAAGAATAGGTAACCGAGCAATGCAAGTGTTCAGTGGAATAGGTTTGAAATGTTGATGTATTTAAAATACTCAGCGCCATAGTTTTTACTAATTCGAACGTAAACGTTTTTTGCCGTTTAGTTATTTTGTACATAACCATTCAGATAAATTTCCTTGTCGGCTAAAATGCGCTATGAGAGTCGTCGTAAACAGATGTAAATGTGGTCGTAAAACGCGCATAATCTGTGGTGAAAGTAAGTTTGGTAAACTTTCCAGTGCTATGTTTCGTAATAAAGCGATCGCTTGGAGAAAAACAGAAAACAATAGCATTGGAATTGCATGTTGTTTTATTACTGGCAATTGTTTTATACCCTGGTGGTAAGGATGGAAACATTATAGGCATTTGAAACGGAACAAATTAAAGTATAGAAACTATGCTCGTTAAGTGAAATCGCCCATTTTCTAAGGAAAAAAACTCAGAGAAACCTGAAAAGTGAGAATTGCCGAATTTTTTAAAAGTAAGCTTATGTTGTATTCCTGAGCTAACTATTGCTCGACCATTGTTAACTACGATAAGAAATTTACTTCCGGATCATTAGGTAGTTTTCATTCTCCAGATGGAAACATCAGAAATGCAGCTATATATGAAAATTATTCCTATGTGATTGTTAGGTTTTTAATGGCAGATTAAGTGACTTAAATTTATCTTGCTTAATATAAAACTGATATACTCCTGACCAAGCAGGAATCAGCATCCATGTTAAAAGGGCTTTTGCGCATTATACATGATTAACATTAGTAATGGATTTGACGATGTCAAATGTTATAAGTTATTTCGACTTCAAATTACCAGAAACATTCCATAGAAATTTAACTTGGATGCAAATTAAGTTTATCAAATATTTCTGTATTTTAACCGATCTGTAAGTTGACATACACTGTAAACATGCATGGTTCATGGTTTGTGATCTGTTTTAAAAACTTCTACCCTACAACGTTCTACATTTATGAATTAACATTATTCAGCAAACTTCTGTAGGGAAACATCGCCTACAGCGAACACCTTAATTAATGTTGATGAGCAAATCTGGCAATCAAATTTTTCGTCCATTGAAATAAACACATAGTAGTAAAAATAACGAATTATACTGGAGGATTTTCGTTACCAATGCTTATTTTGTTTTATTTAAATGCAGAAAATCGCAATTTGTCAATAATTTGCATGGCTTGGCAATAACACTAATATACATGTACACTGCATGAACATTATCGCCAATTCGTCTGATTTCGCCCTCACCATTCATTGTTCGATTTTCTCATTGTTAATTTTAACGCAGTTTCACTACCCTTGAATTAAAAATAACCGTCGCCATTTTGTTATACCTATTTGCGCAAATTTCATGGTTTGACTCAAAAGCAGTTTGTTACCCAGATGTTGTGATAGGTTATAGAACTGAGGCAATAATGGAGAATTTTTCGCCTGTAATAATTAATTTCATGCTAAATTCAAAAAATGCAAGCGGAACCATTGATGTGTCGGCATGCTCAGCGCTATCGGTGGGTTTCTGAACAAGTTCGATATGCTTATCAAACTCAGTGGGGAACCACGAAAGCATTACTAATAAAATCAACCCCATCTTTCTTCTCATATTGAGGCCATGCAATTTTGAATACATTACTCGTAGGTGTTAAATAAGCCTCTTCTATATTTTACTTTTTATTTTTCCAGTAGTCAATTTGATATTAAAGAAAACCGAGACGGAGAAAAGCGGCTACCAAAATACATAAACTGTAGAAAGGAACTGAAAAGTGTAGAATGTGTATTATTTTCCCTAATTCAAGGAATTTTTACATTAAATTTAAGCATTAAAATAACAGTTAGTCAGGCCCCGATTTTGATAGCCGTTTGACGTTCAAAGAAGTGTCGTTCAACACCATTTTCAACCGAAATTATAACGGTTTGTTTTGGCAAGGTGGTCATCCTTTGAGGTCAGCCCCAATATCATTCAAATATTCTACAGATTTATTTTCTTGCGAGACACAAACGCAAAATGTGTTTATGCAAAGAGCAATACATGTGGTTACAAATAAATGTAAACGTCCCTTTGCATGCCGCTTTTTTTTCAGAAGATTGTAGTAAAAATGAGTACACAAGGATATTCTTTTTTATCGAAAATTTTTTCTAGTTGATTAGATGCTAAAACCCACACGTACATGTATTAAATGTCAACCTTTACAAAACGAGGAATTTGGTATATTTACGGCCTTCATTGGATACAGTTTCGTTGAACCACAGCAATGTCAACAAATAGCTGGTTTTCACACATCGAAAAAGTCGTCTTTAGGGGATTGTGACTGCCAAAAAATCTTCGTGGTACAGAGCAATACGGTATGATTCAATCTCAGTCGTTACTTCCTTTCTCTTCCGCATTGGCATTGACCTTGCAAAGTAAACCTAACTGTTTTCGAAGTACGGTATTATAGTTATTGTTATTACAGTGATTAGTTTATTGCCGAAAAAATGGTCGGTCAATTTCTCGTTACATGTATATCCCATTTCGGGTCATCCCTGCCAATGTTGCTTTGAATTTACAATCCCTTTTTTTTGCACGGAGATAGGCTCTGCAAAATGCACGCTGGCCATGATAATGATACGCGGTCAGTTTCCACTTGAACGGTCGAAATTGCTGCCAACAATGCTCTGCATGTGACCGGAATTTTCAACCTTTTGTGTTCCCGTTACGCGTGATTAGCCGTCGGTCATTATAAAGTTGCCGTATCCGCCATAGGGGAGACTAAAGGGCCGTCCATATTGGAAGGGGGTGGGTATGGGTCAACTTCTTATTTATCAGTTTTAATTATCTGATTAAAAAACTCATTTTTAAACATTTCTTTATCCCGAATTAAGGGTCTGTTAATTACAAAGGAAAAGAAGCTAATGATGAAAATACACAATTCATTACAAAGACTACTACACATGCTAGTCACATGCTTGTTGTTCGGCCGTGTGACTAACACATTACAACTGTGTTCAGACGTTCTGGCAGTGTTTATCGATTATTAAAATTTATTAACTTGGTCGAGGGTCGCCAAGAAATTATTTAGCAGGGGGTTTCGAAATATTTTGCACTAGAGGCACTCAAAGTGCTTAGTCCGACATTCATGCTGTTGATATTGTTATCGACACGTATGGCGATATTGATCAATTCTACTGCATCTTAAGGCTAGTACTATGCTTGTCGTTTCTGTCGCGACGTTCTGAACGTCTGCTTTTTAATATGGCGTCAACTGACGAGCTGCTGTTTATTATAGATGCATCTCGTCATTAAATGAAAATGCTAAAGAAAAATACCTTCTAAATCTTCTTTATACTTTGCCTGTATCTTCAATTCATCCTATTTCTAAATAAAGACATCTCCAACTTCGATCCACACTTTGTCTTGATTCGATACACGTGTATTCCTTTGCTTGTTGTATTCCAATTAAGACGCAGGCCGACATAGATGGGCGATCGTTTCCGCCGTAGCATGACTACCATCTATAGGAAATAACGGCGGACGTTTTTACGATCGCGACGCAAAGTCGCTCCCTCGAGCGATCGAAACGTTGTCGCTGTCGTGTCGCTCTTAACATGGCCGCCGCCATTACACATCATGGAACGCGATTTTGCATCGTTAAAGACGTCGTGACAGAAACGCCTAACATGTCCTAGGCCAAACTGAAGGGGATCATTCTTTGTGATGGACATCTTTTATGAATAGCCCATCATAGCGATGTACATTAACAGCACAGGAGCCACAAAACCGTTCCGCATTCGTTTTTTTTTTAAATTTTGCATCCAAAGCTTCATTTGCATACAAAGTAAGTGATCACCAATTCACCATTGCGGTTTTCAGTCCAAACTATCTGTTCGAACGTGCAATTTGGCGTTGCTAGCACTTCCTCGACCTTCTGAGATGAGAATAAACTTTTCAGTCTGTGCATAGCAAACCGCGAGCGCATGTGGTTATTAGAGGAGGCCTCGCACTATGATTAGTGCATATTCCTGTATGGTTTACGACTTCTGCAACTATAATTTCGGATGTTTATGATGTGCTCCGCTTCTTGTCTGTCATATCCTGGTAAACAGTCGAAGCAACGCATTTCTAACAGTCGCGCAAACAAAACACGCAAACTGCACATAATACGCAATGGCTTTTTCCCGGTATCCCGGTTTGGGTTTTCCGGAAATGGATTCGCGTCGCAAAAATGTTCTAACAAAAGATTGGAAATGTACAGCAAAAATAACGACCACTTTGTATTTTATTCGCAAAAAATAACACTTCAAAAAGAATATTAAATGTGTTACATTGTGCAATGGTAGTGATAACACTTTTTTGCATTTGAGTAAATACAGATTTGCGTATTCCTGGAGGAATAGGGATGGCTTTCCATCAACATTGGCTTAATTCAATTCATATCCAATTCAACTCGGTACCCTACAATCAATAAGCGAATACCATGTGGTAGGGCACTTAACACATCAACCCAATTTATTTAGCGAGTACCATCGCATCTTTCGCAACACATTTTATTAGTAGTCTCCTATAATTCGATGTGTCGGCATGTCACATTCGTACTTTAGCGGTGAAATATTCTCAGTTTTCACCGAAATATCTGGAGCGCCTGATTCGCCTGAAATGCCAAGCTGGCATAGCTGGAAGAAACGTTGATGTTTTTCATTTAGAGGTGCAACATTCCTTCTCATTAAGGTTCAACTAAATTATTATATTGACATCAATTTTTATTGGAACATCAATCGTGACTAAACATTATGAATGGCAGATGATCACCAAACTTGAACGTCATATTGCCAAAGTTAACATTGCACTGCAGTAATGTGACCACCCTGTAGCACATTCATTTTAAGTGAAATAGGTTACACTACAATGCATACCTACATGTACATATTATACCTTCAATGTGCAATTCATATTCTTGCATGCTTGACGATGATCAATGACCATTGCCTTTCGTGTTATTAACCTTATTTCTCATGGCTTCTTTCATCGAGGACGACGAGGTCAACTTACGCCTCATTCTTGGTTTCTCTTGTTGCTTACGAAGCATGCTAAGGTCAGAGTTGACGTCTTAATACGCGTTATGACTGCCAAGAGAAAGTTCATTGCTATAATGCGATGATGAAGTCTTTATTCAGTTGAAAAATTTCATGTAAGTACGTGCCCAATTGTTAAAATTTTATATACATGTTCACGGATATAAAAACAAACCTACCGTTAAGTTGGTAACCCTACCTGTCATTTTTCAAAAAAGAGTTTATAGCATGTTGAATATTTTTCTTACACCATAAACACAGAAAGGAAATGATTTATTAATTGCATTTATTGATGCTTAAATTGATAGATGTACCATACTGTTCAAATTGATTGTTCAGTATGTCCGCCACCGACGTCAATGCCATTTTCATCTCTTGATTTCAGATATGCGTGCATCAGACGTTTTCTGGGACAACGTGCATGTCATTCTACGAGATTGCGTAAAGTTTTTTGCAAAGACTCATTTTGATAGCGAATAAAACGCGCAAGAATTACTGCTTGTATTTGCTGCATGGATTGGAGTATTATTTGTATGAGTGACTTGGCATGACGTTTTTATAGTTTAACCTGTTTCCAAATGCTCCATAATGTGATCTTCCATGATGATGTATCAGCAATCCATCGCCAACACAAATTTTGAGAATAATTAATTCACTAGTTGCCGAACGTGAAGGCACTGGCTGCATGCATCTAACCTTTTCGAGGTAACAAGAAGCTGGATTCTGATTATAATTGGAGAATGACTCCAGGGTGGCAGGTTATTAAGTATTAAAATGTCATTTCTGACATGTTGTTAAACATAGTAAATGGCTGGAAAGACGAAAAAGGAGTGGCCGCCGCTGGGGTGGACAACACGGCGATTGTGGCTGTGGCTCATTAATCCACAATGGCTAATCAACATAAACGAGAGGGTTTTAAAAGGACGCGTTCAAACCGATGGGGGTCAAGCAGGGAAATTAGCATGAGACTACAAATTGTAGAATGATGCATATGTGGTGCCAACGTTTCATAGGAGGCTGAATACGACAACCGGATTTATGTAAAACAGAACCTGACATGATTACGAATGAATAATAAGTTTTCAACTTCGCCCGTGTCCTGTTAACTTTATTGAGATTTTAGTAAATCCGGTTGATGAGCGTACATGTATTTTTTATTGTTTTGGTGTAGTCGGTGTTCAGGTTTGCGCTGTATATTGTAATGCTCTAAATAATTAACGGATGTCTGCCAATCCATTGCATGTCCAGACACGTATTAAAATTCTTGAAATGTATTAGCAGTTTCACTATTTAATTAGTAAGGGAGAACACAAATCGCGATTATTTATAAAAGTTTCTGCACTCCTCAGCTGTAAAAGTTTATTCTTCATTACGGAAATGAAAATGAAGGACTAAGAATTATTGTTATTATCATTGGTCGCAAAAGGATACCTTCCCGATTAGAATTCGTCGTAGGTTAGCTTCTTTTGGGCATCATATAATTGAAAAAATGTATAATTGGAAAAAAATAAAAATAAAACCTCAAAAAAGTTGCCTTCATGCACGTCATATGCACATAAATGTATAATATAATGAAATATCTTCTTATTTACTGTCGCATTTATTTACAAGACAATACACATTAAAATCGAAGACTATAATTATGTATGGGAGAGGGCGTGCTATAAATATGTCCCTCCTAACACTGCGTGAACCTCTACTTTTATGCGAAAGTGCAACGGAATGTTTTATAACAGCATCTAAATTTTTCTAACCTTGTTAGAATTATTTTTTATCATGTTTTATTAACTTGATCGAAGACCTTTTTTAAAGTTAATAATGGCAAGGAAGCTATTGGCGGAGATTTTCAAAGATTTTTTGTGAATTGTATCTAAGGGAACAGCGCAAGCTAGAATTATAGGAAAACCACATCACCAATCACGAAATTTAGACAAAAGTGTTTATGGAATTTTGTATACTAATGTGTTGTTTAAATGAACACTGTAACGGATATTTTCAGAAGATCAGATAAACTGCCAATATTTATTATTTCTCATGAGGACAAGATTTTGATGAACTAGCGCAAAATGATATTGCTAATATAGAAAACAAAGATCCACGCTTTCGTTTCTGAAATTTAACCATTGAGTTTGTATTGCCTCAGACAAAGTCTTCGAGAAGTCCTTGACCTTCAATGATATACATGTAGGCTACATAAAAAATAAATTTGCGGTGTATAAGTTGTACAGGGGAGGTCAAATTACCTTAGAAAGCGGTTATTTAAAATTTCGTTCTCATCCAACTTACACTAACAAGAAGTCCAAAATCTTGATTAAAAATGACGGGTTTAAGTTCCATATGAAATTATTAACACCATGCCTCTACATCTAACCTTTATGGGCACATGACACAACCTTCATCGCGAAGATCATATGTTCAATGCAATTTAGCAACATTTTGTTTTTGTGCATTGAATTTATGCACCTGCGTGTAGCTACATTTTCTAGCATTACAAATTTAGTCTCATTTTTATTTTTAAAAAACTGTTACGTTTATTGGCTTGAAACTTATTTTCGCATGATGAGTGTAAAATTTGAACTTGCTTTACAACTTTTACATTTTACCATATTGCCTGCACAGCAAATACTGCATACATTTTTTGTCTACAATTTTCGTGAACCTTTACGGGCGTTACATGTATGCCAATTCAGCAATGCCCACAACTGACATTATATATCCAAACTGATTTTTATTATAGGTGACGAATAATGAAACGTTTTGATAAATACTATAAAGCAAGTTGAAGCTGGCCGAATTCTTACAAGCTGCTTTAGAATCACAATGAACTGGAGAAAAAAATCCATTACTTTCTCCCCCCCCCCCCCTCATCCCCCCGTAAAAAACCAAAGGTTCGATGCCAAGTCTTCAACCATTTTTTCTACTCTTAAACTTCGTTTGTTGTTAAAACATAAAAATCTATCGAATTAAAAACGTCCGAAGATCCGGTATTACACTTGTTATGATTACCGGAGGGGAATCAGGTCGGCGCCGATCCCATCATTCCACAACTGATTTCACGGATGACGGGATGATTTGCATAAATAGTGCTGGTTTTTTCACGAATTTTTTGAAGCACAAAAGCTGTGCTAATCTACTTGTCAAAATTGCGTGTTTTCCAGCATTTTTACAGACGGGTTATTGCGTTTCAGTTAGGATAGCCGGTAATAGAAAAGTTTTGTCAACCGGGTGATCGTGGCATAATTTGTCGTTGAATGCTTTCAGTGAGTGAACGGACAAGATAATGTGAACCTTTTCTCGGTTGTCACAAAGCTTATTAAAAGAATACATGTACGTTTAATAAAATAAAACGCGCTGTAGGCTGTAGGCTGTACTGATCGCTCACCAGCTGCAAAAGGGCCACTTTTGAAATACAGTGAAAGCTCGATTATCCGAGGTAGCCTGTACCATGAATATCTCGAATATACGAATTCCTCTCTTATGCTTCAATTTTTAAAATTATATTTAAAAAACTAGGTGCAAATGTATTCTGCAGAATAATAGCTTTTTGATTCATGCATGTGCACTGTAAATAATATATCTATAAAAATCGTAAATAACAACTCACCATCAATCACTTTTAATCAGATTTTATTCCCTGCAACCAGCCCAGTACACTGTCACGCTCGTCCCCCCCCCCCCTCCCCCTTCGCCCTGGACCTCGGTTAATCCGAATATCAGATCACCGTACTTCGGAGAATAACGCTTCCACTGTATGTTCAAAAATGTTGTCAACGTCACTACGTTTTGTAGACAGTTTTAATACAGCAGAAAAATCCTTAGACATTCAATAAAACATGTTTTCTCAAAAAATAATCAATTAATTTTGAAATGTGCATCAATTGTTAACCATCCTCCAAAATTAGGCTCTGGTATCGCCCTGCATGCAAGAGAGACGACCAACGTATTTGACACGTCTAGGAAGGTGTTTGTGTTATTTTTTTCGCTTTTTTCGACCAGCAACTCGCAGTAATGGACGGTTATAACGTGCCATTCACGTTTCTGAGCTTCCGAGGATATGTAAAAGGGCAGTTCTCCGCCGTCGAACAAAACCGAGGTGGGTTTTTTGGGGTAGCCAACTTCCCCCATCGCTTTTTGATTAGCTTCCGCCTCGACATTCACGCCAATTCTCCATTCAGTCGTGCTTTTTTTCTCGTTTTCTTCATTCTCTGCGTGCACAATGTCCAGGGAGTTATTATGAGATCTAAATATTCACGAAGGCCTCCTTGGTCGGGATGAAGTCGACTCTGGCTGGGAAATCCTCATTCTTTGAGCACAAATGAGGCCTAATTTCGGCTGCAGAACCCCCTTTTTAGTAGCCAACGTGGCTGGTTTGCAAGACGAAAGAGATGAAAGAAGTCGGCGCAGGAGTTGGCGAAGGTGGCACCGAAACGGAAGTCGGAAGTGGGCTGAAGTTATCAGGCGTCCTTTCGGATTTTCTTGTTGGTTAGGATGCTGAAGAATGGTGCCAAAGCAGGTCTGTCGTTTTTTCAGTGAATGGACGTCGTTTATAAACATTGCAACAGTGTTGTTACTTTGGCACATGTGTTTTCAATTAGTAGTAAAACTGATGTAATTCTTCTCTAATATGGTGATTCCAATCATGCTTATTACCCTTTATCATGTTTCGCTGGATCCCGCCCTGCCCTCGACTATGATTTGTAACATGCCCTTGAACTAATCATGGGTAAACGCAAGGAGTTTAACCCCCAAAAAGTTTCACTAAAGTTCAACCTACACCCCATCCTCCAGCGAAATTCTGACTTCATCTTTTTGTGGACTAAGTGCAGGTGTTACTATTGCCAGAGAAAACACGACATACAGTACCTGATTACACAATTCAAATATACAAGTTTTCGCAACAAATTAATTTTTTTATAGCAAATAAATAAAAACATTTTTTGTTAATTTTCAAGCGTTACCCTGAAGAAAAAATCAGTATGCGAATTTGCTCTAATATCAGTATGATTTTATACTGATATCACTTTATATACATTATACTGGTTTTTGGGATTACAAATACATATATCAGTATGGTTAGTGATATCACGGCATTTTTTACTAATATCAGTATCCACTGTACGGATTATACTGATCTTTCCACCAGGGTATGCTAATAAATTAATCTTATCCCTAATTGATATAAAATTATTTAGTATAATCGATATGCATGAAGACCTTATACTGTAATTCTCATAACATCATCCGGTGATCCATTAAACCCGACCGAAAAAAATGCCTACCATGCAAAAAATTGCTTCCACTTTGTTAAAAACAAACTATTTTATTTCATAATTTTATTTTTTCCCTTGTAGAATAGGTTGTTAACTAGGGTATGGTTATTTTTTATAGTTTGTATATGTCCCGTTTATTTATTAAAAAAGACATTAAATAAACTTGAAAACTAGCTCTCGCTGGCAAACAGCTATCTCCGGGGGACGCACAACGGTTTTTTTACATTGTTTTATCTATAAATAAACGGGACACTTTCAAATTATGAAAAATGGCGCAGACCATAGTGGACGACCAATTTTGCACGGGAAATACTAAACTTGGCAGCTATAACAAGTATTTGAAGCAAAAATGTGTGAGTAGTTTTTTTGCATGGTGGCCATCATTTTGGCACGGCCTAAACAGTGCCTATTCTACTTGGAAAATGTGAGTGCAAGCACAAGTTTTGTTAACGAACGTACAACTATGCATGCTTTTGATATTAGTCTGCCGTTATTTCAAACATTCCATGCTCGAACTTTATTATGATTAGTATCACTCCTAAACTTCAAGACGCACAAACCCCAATCGTTTCAATTTGGCGTCATTTGGATTTTCATTTCGAAAACGAACACCTGACAGCCAAAGCACCAATAAGCGATGATGAAGCGTAGAAGACGATTTTCCTTGCATCCTAATCTTCATCGATATTTGTAATGAGCAACGAGGAAAGCTTGTGTTCCATCAGCTTGAAGAATAAAAACATCGCAGCACGTGCTTCTTATTAAGACCTTTTCGCCAAATGAAAATTGAACTTTTGTATGATTGATGCTCTGCTCCAGGGCGAGGAACATGCCGATTGCCAGGTTTGCTGAATTTTCTAATTTTTTCTTCTCAGAAATGGAATACAATATGGCTGCCGATGAGCTAACCCTTACATGTACATGCACTTGCATTCAATTAATGCTGATATTCCATATCGTCAAGTTTTAAGTACCTGTTAGCCAGGCCGGCACAATGGTTATCAGCAAAAGGCCATCGGCCAATCTGTTGATACCATGCCTGCTATTATGCTAACCATAAATATGATGGACGCGTGCGAGCGGAGGGTGGGAGTTATTTTCTTATTTATTACGCTTAAACGATACTTCGGCACGATTCGCCAACCATTAACCCCTCGCCCATAACCCGTATTTCACACGGAATATCATAATCTGATAGAAATTGGCTATGCATAATTCTGCAAGGCGGTAGGAACGACCTTCAGACGGTAATGAATTTTGGATTTGCATGCAGGAAAGCAAATTCGGGAAAATCAACCCTTCTGAAATTTGGCGTGTAATTTAATCCTCGAATATCCCAACTTGCTAAGCCGAATTTATGAACTTTTTGCACACAAAAAAGTATTATGGAGTTCGACGGAAAGACTAGGAGCAGTTGGAAATTCTTGAACGACCTTGAAATGACCGGTATGTGGATAAGAAATAGGAATTTCTCAAGATGTTTCATTTCATGTGTAAAACGAATTACTTGAATGCATGTGAATATGAGATTTGACAGGAATGCTAGAAATAATTGAAAATTCTAGAACGATCGACCTTGCAATGACCGGTATAAGGATAAGAAACAATTTGCAAGATGTTTCATTTCAATAAATTATGTAAAACGAATTATTTCTATGCATGTGAAATTCAGCTGCTCGCTTTCCCACCGCAGTTATCGTTTCGATTATTTCCTTATTAATAAGTGAAATTTCGTGTTCTGACAAAAGCGATATTTAATGGTCGATCAAACAGAATTGTTAATGGTTCAGTCTCTCGTACGTGTATGTTGTTTTTATATTTTTTGCATGTCAGCCGATCTCCAAACACGAGAGCAAGGACTGATATGATACGGCGCCGTCTGACGTTAATTGAAATTAAAAAGACGAAAGATTTTTGTGCAATCTGCAACATGCAGACGTCTGCCTGCACCCTAAACACCGCTCTTAATTGTTGGTCTAATTGCCCTTTTGGCAAACAGGAAGGAAGCGAATTCTGGCCAAATGCGCGAAAAAGCCGACGTAATTCCTCAGCGGGTAGGAGGCGCTGGCCAGATGATTTCATTTGAACAAATAAAATGACATAAAAAACAAGAAAATATTTCGGCTGCATGCCACGATTTGCCGTAAAAGGAACTGCATGAGGTGAACCTGCTAAATCGAGACCAGTTCGTATGCTAGCTTCCTACCTTAAATGGTGATTATTCTCAAGAACAATTAATTAAAGAGGAAGAAAGTGACAGAGGTGAAACGTGGACGTGTGAAAATGGAAATGCCGTGTTTTTCCACATATTTGGAGAAACGTTTCCGATGTTATCTTATCTACATGCACATTAGCGAGAATGTGAATAGTATAAACTGGGTTCCGTGTGTTTCACCCCATGTTGATTTGGACATGCTATGCGAGCTGCTTATGGTAAACAAAATGAACTTTTTACAGGGTGTGCTAGAAATCGTTTTAACACAATTGCTAATACTATTTAAGCATCAGGACGCTGCACACAATTACAAGGGCATACATAGTTGCCCATAAAGTAAGGTTTTTCTATCATAAAACAACACTGTAGACTTAGAAACAGTCGTGTCTTGTCCATTTTTTTATTTATGCAGATTTCTAAAACTTCTTAATACTAGTCTCTTTTGAGCTAAAGTACATGTAGAAATGTAATGCAGCTAGAACTAGGAAATCATTTATGAATTGAACACCATGATGTGCGAATGTATACTTACATGTAACACAGCTTTTCATAAGGTCTTGTGCTTAAACTAATAACGATTTCTAAGTTAGAAGTAATTAAATTTCCATGCAAAAAAGCCATGCATCATGGTTTAGCACTTGTATTAGTGCAACATTTGTTTGTGGGTCTTAAAATTTAGGCAAACGAGTCGAACTGCTTTTACAAAAACATTCCCAAACTGTTTAACATTTCAGTCAGCTCCATCTTGTTACTAATGGGTAGGCCTATACATTAAAGGAATGTTAATGCAACTAATTAAATGGAACTTCATTTTTTGTATAGCATGAGAAGATTTAGAATGTAGTGTCTGCTTAACATAACATGTGCTTATGTTATTAAAACTTGATTATAACTTTGTTTTTATTAAATGTGTAAACTATATAGAACTACATTTTAGCGTCACTCCACGTTCCAAAGATTTATTACAGTTGCAAATACTTGAATTATGGTAAGTGCTAGACATGTTAAATTTGTGCGACCGTAATTATATTGATACATGCTGTACGAGCAGGTTACATTTAAGATTGTATCATCATAGTGCACATTTAATTTTTAATTGTAACGGAACTCATGTATTCGCTCGTATATTATGTTTAATTCAAGCACTGTGTATAAACTAAGTATGAATATGTGAGACGAGAAAGGACTACCAGAAATTTCCAGCATTTTTTCTTAACCGCATACAAACTTGGGCTATCTAATTTGGGCAGTAATTGACGTTATGCCAATCAAAAAGATCAAAAATTAACGTACACGAAGTTTAAACTCTTTAATTAGGTAATGAAATACCAAAGAAGGCAGGAAAGATCTTGCTAATGCCAGCCATTTCTACTATGCCTTTATTTATTAAACAATACTGTGTGATTTGCATTGAATATTGGTTTAAATTGCTAAGACCCTTGTTAAATTTTGAAACCATTCTCCGTGCCTTTCCGCAGTTATACCCAAATGTACTTGCTGCATTCAAATTTTATTTGATTAAAGAGAAAAAAAAGTAGAAAAAAAACCCAACACATGAAATTAGCTTCACCTCGACGTTGTCATACAAAACTTGTAAGATCTCTTTGCAGAAATGTTCCCACATTAAGGTGAACGCATGGGGATTTTTTAGGGTTGCACGAAATGTTGAAATTTCGGAAATGTTCGGCGATTACAACGCTAATTCTGAGAAAACGTGGTGGGTTATTATGGTCATGGTGAGCGAGTTTGGCGATTTGCATGGGAAACAGTCTTAAATTTGCTTTGCATCTCCCTGATGAAACCTGCTAATTCAACACGCATTAAGGGTGCACTAACGGCTACTTACGAACAAATTTGAAGGTTGCCAAACCATAAGGTAATAAGCTCCAGACTCCTGGCCCCCAATCACGTTTTTTTTCCAGCTCGAAACATTCTAGGGGTCATTCTCCACCTGCTACAGTAATGAGGAAAGTCAATACCTGACTATTTCTTGATTGCATGGAAAGGGCAAAAATCCATTTGAACATTGAAAACTGCAGATCCAAGGGTAAAATAACAAAAAATCACCAAGGTAAATATCCATTTAAAACTTGTAATTAAAGTACATAGAATGTTAACTGTGTTTTATCCTTGCGGGTCACCATCTTTGCGAACCTTTCTTCGGCTTTCCCCAAGAGTCGCAAAGGATAAGTGGGGCGTGTCTGAAAATTTTCCATAAAATTGTAAAGGGGCATAATTTTGCTTCATGGGCTGTTTGTTTTTCCTCGAAGAAATCATTGATTGCCGTGCGGGAAATGCTCAAATTCCTTAAGTTGTCTCATTTGTGTTTCAAGCAGCTGGGCATAATTTCGACTTATCAGCAAAAGCTGTCAACAGGACAGCAGTTCGCAAATTGTTTGCGCAATTTGGACCGCATTATTGAGTCAATACACTTTTGATTTGGATGCCCTAGGCGATGATCAGAGATGAAGATTGTCAAAAAAATTCTCCAATAAATAAGCGCCTCTAGCGCCGTTTATAAGCTCACTTTGGGAAAGCTCAAGCCGGTCATGCCAATCAACAAACAGTGTAGAAATTTCGGGAGGATACCTAAGTAAAATTGGGGCTGGAGGAGATTAACGTTAATTTAGATATTTTAATCAGTTTATCAAATCGGTCATTGGATCTCTAGCAAAGTTTTGAATTCAGATTTTAGAAGCATAAGCATATTGGGTCGTCCGTCTAGTCCTGTTTACACTAATCACCACATAAACCAGCAGAAGTGGAAACTATATTCCTAAATGATAGTGTATAATATGTTTGGTGGAACGAAAGCAATACTGTATAAACAAAAAACTGCTGATATTCCGTCGATGTTCAATTATGTGAAACAAATAGGTCAATACAAGTTGACAATTATTTGATGTGGACTATTTAAATCTAACTATTCAGTTGCTATGCCTTTGTGTAAGCAGATACTAAAAGGAATGATATTCCATTTAATGGCTTTTGAAAAACCAAACTAGTCCTAAGTGTTATGAAAGGCATTAAGTGTTAAGATTTCAGATACCTCAAGTTGTATACAATGTAATGTACGTACAATTAAATCCGGCTATGGTACCGCACTTATCGAAAACATTTTTATACCTAAATCAAAGTTTACTATCATCCCTTTAATTTAAAAATTACACGTAGATAAATGTATTAAGCTCTTTATTTAAGATTTTATTAGGATTAAGATTAGTTCCTTTTAATGAGTGTGAGATTTTACTTTGCTGATGCCATACTAAGATTACTGGTCAATTTTAATCTTGTAGCTTAAAAAAACTTGTTTTTTAAGTTTTAATCAGTAAAGAAAGCACCAGTAAAATTGTGCAATATTAAATTTACTCGTTTTGTTTTAAAATTGTCGAAGCAATTCACAAGTTATTATGGTTACTCAAATGCACTTTAAAGAAATTTCCCCATAGTCGCATTTCCCTTTTGGTGTATATGCTTACACCAATACGTATTTCCTTGACTAAATAGTGTATTTATGCACAAATAACCCTTCAACGGTCAATATACGGAGAGTTAATTGTTAGTACGTAGGGACCCTACAAAATGGTCAATGTTCAAAGTTTGCAGGCGGTGATTATGTCGAGAAACATTAACAGCAGTATATGCATTTGCAGTGGATCCTAAAAAAATCGTTCAGTGCAAGTAGGTGGTGCAATATATGGAAGACACCCCATAAAATGAGCTTAATCATTCGGTTAAGCTTTGGCCCTGTGTTGGATGGAGAAGCGTTTATAATACGGTATTAATGTTTTTCTAGAAGGGGAAGGGGAGATTACAGGTGTTGTGACAACATCTGACAAGACGGGGTGGAATTTTAAAAAAAATTGGAGTTAAATATATTAAGGACGACTCGTTGGGCTCTTGCTCAACGACCTCCAGAATGCACTTTACGAAAAATGCAGCCTTCTTGGTATTGCCTGTCCATCTGGTCAAAACCAAGGTAAACGTTTAATGTCGGACAACTTCACTATAATTTCCCCCCATTGTTGGCTGGCGATGAAATTCAGCATTGAATTCCAATTTGTAATCATAAGGCAAACTCCAATGCGAGCAGCCTCACCAGTACTGAGCCTCACTTAATCTCAAACCTGACATTCAAACGAGAAACGATTAAACTAAAATTGGGCCCAAACCACAATGTCGACTGATTTTGCGAAACTTAAAATACGGACTGGGGGGCATGCAGTTTACGCGACCTGTAAATCCAACAAACTCCTTTTGACACGTAATTATTATGTGGGCAGGTTTCTTCGAATTCCCAACGGTTTGCACATGCTTTTCATTCGGTTTTCAATTCCAATTAAATGTTTTTTGCCAGTTTTCATGCAAGAACGTTTGCGTGTCTCGAAGAAGAAAAAAAGTGATTTTTGGAAACCGGGGATGTGCGTGACTAATCGACGTTTTCTTGGTACTTTACGAGAACCGGTACTGTGGGTTTGATAGTACATGTGCTTACGAGTAGACCAATTGAAGATTCCGACTCCCTATCGACTACAATCGCTAGCAGGTTAATACAGTACCTGTGGTGCTGACTCCTACAAATGCGCTTGTTACGCTGTTTTACAATGTTCATTTATTAAGCTGGCGTCATCAATAAGTGGCAAAGTTACAGGATGTGTATTTATGTTCCACAAGTTAATTTTGCACTTTATTATAATTTATTATAATATGCGGCCATCTTCCCTAGGATACAACTCGATGGTATCATAAAACCACGTACAATCTCCTCACGTGAACATGTTTTTGCCAGTTAATTACTGTTATTTTTTATTGATCAGTGCAGTTAAAACTGAACAAGGATCGCCTTACATGTACCGTTATACTGTAGTTGTAACAAATCTTTTCGCTCAATTCAACCTAATTTCGGCTCATAATATATGTTAAGGTCATATAGATATCCAGGCACATGCATATTTGGAATATTTTTAACCTGTTGAATGTTACTCTTTCCATTAAATGACTAGTGTGCATAAGCACGATTAGTAATAATCTGAGCCAAAAATGGCTGTGATTATTACTAATCGTATTTCTAACCTGTCTCCGATTTAAAGGGAACGTTTACAATTCTGGCAAACAGATGTCTTTGGCATATCTCAGAAATGGTGATGCACCTGTATAGGTGTAGTTTCCGTTTGCGGAAGATTTGTCGTTCCAAATTAGTCAACAGAGTACGACGCGCGTTCTAGTTTCAGTTCGGTGGCACACCGACCATGCGCGTGGTGGAACGAGGCCAAGACAATGAAGACAGGATGTTATTCTCTACCCCCAAAAAATAAACCGTTGAAATCAACTGATGTAGTAATTTCTCCTTCTGCCTACCTTGCTCACGAAGTTAATCCGCGCAGTATCCTGGGACAGTGTCGCGTATTCCACCGGTCCAGTAGATGCACTGGACGCCCGGAAGTGAGGAAGCAGACTCGGTCGATTATCGAACGCGGAGAGGCGAGGCGGCTGCGTGCACCACTTTCAAATAGTTCAGCTGCAATGCCGCTCACCTCCTCGATGTGGGTGCATCGTCTCCCCTCCACCAACAGATGCCCGCACTGGCTAAGCCAATGAAAGTGGTTCAGAAGTGGCCAAAACTCGTAACTGTAGTCGTATTAACTCAAGAATATACTGTGAATTGAAATGGACCAATGGTTAAGGCTCAATATAAACTTGTTATAATCCGACTATAGAACTTTGGTTATCTACACAAATATCAGATTTACAGTAAAACCTATCAAGGTTGACCACCTATGCTAGTTTGACCGATTTCTTAGTGTTTCTTAGTGTCAATAAAGGCATTTTCAAGGAAAACTAAGAAATCACAGTTTTTCCTTGGGGCAGCCGAATAGTCATGGAAATGCGCCTATGGGGAAATTTTCCTTCAAGTGCATATAAGTAACCAGAATAAGTTGTGAATTGTTTCGACAATTTTAAAACTTAATCTTCAGAATGTAAGTTCCATAGTGTCATTTCAAATGGAATTGTAGTAAATTTAATATTGCACCATATTACTGGTATTTTCTTTACTGATTAATACTCGTGATACACATTTTTAAAACTACAGGGTATAAATTCATTATAAAAATTAATTTTATGAACTTAAATTGTTGGAGTGGCATCAGCAAAGTAAGATTTCACACTAAGATTAAAAGAATACGCTTAAGACGCTTTTATGACTTAATAATGAAGGGAAGACCGCTAGTGACATTATTTCGATAAGCTAGCCCAATACACCAAGGTTCCCAAATGTTTTTAACCCAAGGATGAAACTATGTTGATTAAATGCTGGTTTTAATTTCTTTTACATAAATACTAGGTTTCAGTGCATTTGCCATAAATTCCCTTTGGTTTCTTTAAGTAAACATATTTGAAAAACTGCCCCATTGACTTGTCTCGTTATTAATATTACGATGAAGGAAATATTAAACGCAATAATTAGTTGCTTAAATCTAATTTATTTTAGTGCATATGCTCGAAACGCTTTTGTATTTTTAAAAAAAATATTGATAATGTAAGAAACGCACAGAGACGAAATACTGTATGTATATGTATATTACTTTATTTGTGGAATGTCTATGATATTCTCCTCAGCATAAGTATTTTAATCTACGAATTTAAAAAACTCTTCCAAGTTCTGAGAATATTCTTCTTATGACTTGTCTTTATTAAAAACATCAAACATGCGGAAAATAGTTCCTGAACGCCCCCTGGAAATTGACGAAGCTATATAATACAGAATCATCGGCAGTTTTGTGAATAGATACACTGAAATTTCTGTCGTTAACCAGTAACAATAAAGTAATGCTTGGCGAGTTTTATAACCATAAAAAAATAAAGACTATATTTTTGAAAGGTATGAAAACGTGGTTGGTGGTCCGTATTTTACTGTTTCTTATTGCATCTGAAAATATTTTATGTAGACACATTGATATTTTTTTTTCTAATTTACCCTTTGTGATGAGGTACAGTACTTCTGTAATAATATTCTAGTCCGCCATTACACATCATCAATGTGTTATGGTAACAGTTTGCATTCGTAGGACATTTTTTAAAATTCTTTTAAATGTTGATAATAGGACCACCATATGCGAAAAATTAATCGAAATTTTGTGAGATTCACTAACCTAATACACTGACAAAAATTCGAACTCCAGTAACGCAAAAAATACTATTTGAAAAGTACATTTTTTATCACAGTAAAATAGAGGCTGTTGGCCTACTGACATTGAATATTCGAAGAAGCTTTGTTTCAGTAATTGTCAGTCTTTGTGAAAGAGAGATTTCGTTCTGGTTGATCCACCTTGAGTTTAAATAATGGAAATTTAAAAGATGCCACACTGTAGTTATAGTAGTGTAGTTATAGTAGTATATTCCGTACAATTATAACTATTCAGACATTGTTTCTAGAACATATAATTTTACTTTGCTTTTTTTAGAAGTAACATTCTGTCCCAATTTCGTCCAAGCTTCCTAAAATTCGACAGCGCGCTGTTTCTCAAAACTCAAGAAATGCAACAATTGCCAAATGTCTTCACAATTAATAGCATTATTTCAAATATCCTACCAGTCAATCAGTTTTTTTTAAAATAATACTTCTTTAGTTTTCCAGTAATATCCATTTTTTTAAATTCCCAACTTTCAGTTAATGTGTTGTAATTCTCTCAATTTCTCTTATTTAAAAAAAAAAGCAAATTATATTGCCGTCCATTTATTGATGTCCCTTGCAGAAAATTTTGTTTTTACCAATACTATGTAGTGTTTCATGCACTGACGGTTTTAACATTTAAGGTCGTTCTAAGAAAACAAATGTTTGCTTATCATGTTTGATGTCATATCTGGACAAAATTGAAAAACAAAAAAATTGAAAAACCCCATCAAATGCCAACAGGTTTACACAACGGTAAACCCTCTATTTAAAACAGGTGTAACTTAACGTGAATCCTACGTTGCATGCCATCTAGTCAACCTTGTCATTTGTCATCTTTTTTGCAAGATAAATGTTAAAGGATTGCTAAAAACCGCAAAGGTAAATGATAGAGGTAAACGACAGCATTTTGAATCGTTAACTCTCGAAAGCATTGCAGTTTTTTTGAACTCGTATAGGGAATGAAAAATATTCATAGCACATTTTTAACGACTCGTTTATATCATTTTGATTTTTATGGGCTTGTTATTCATGAATATGAAAAAAGAATGTATTCATAAATTACAAAAGTTCTCCATTTCATTAACAAGAATTGTTAAATGTTTGATTATAATGTATTTCTTTAACGAAAATCTGTTAAAAAGGAATGAAAATAAATATTAATGATGATATGATGATCAATTTCAGAATATACTTTCGCATTTCATATTGTATCGGGTGATCCTGAAAACTCTTCATTAAATGTACATACCATTTCTTTTGTGGAATTTATCTTATTAACACAACATGTTTCCTTGCTCTAAATTTGCTTGTATTCGAAAACATTGTTTCTAGTTATCCGTTCGCATGCATTTCTAAATTAGACGCTTTACTTTAATCGTGGTGAAAGAGCAGTAATTTAATATCAGTTTCTAACCTTCTGCTGCTTCAGTTTTTGTAATATGATACAACCGTGAATACACATTTTCATTAAATGGTCTAAGAATGATGAATAAGTTTTTTAGTGTTGCATCTATGTTTGTATCTTTGTTCATTTTTAAATCAAAACGCACATTGTTCCATAACATTTTATCCGAAAACAGTTGTAGTCAATAATAGTTTGGAATCACATTCCAAAAAAACGCATTGCAGGTTTATAATATCCATTTTAAACAAGCGAAATAGCTTATATTTTAAGAATGATACAGCAAAATATCGCCTAAAATGAACCGTTTTTGTTTTGTGTATCTGCAAGGCTTTATCGCCTAAACTGCAGGAAAGGCATTTTAAAATGTCCTATACGACAAGTGCTAATGTATCTTAAAAGAATGCTTAGATAAGGTGGTCAATTTTTCGGATTAGCCTCTTGCTGGCATGCAAAAAACGCCATACCAAGAAGGATTGCATATTTACCTGGGCAGTCCTTAATGTTCGACATTCGCTTCCATCTGGACTTCATCAAAGATTCCATAATTTATTACATTACATTGTAAAGCGAAGAAATTGTATTTTTCCAAACCATATTAAAAAGAATTGCTGACACAATTTGAGCACTGCTTATGAGAAATCCTGACACCTTCGATCCTATTTATTGAAATATTGCCAGTTACAGTGTTTATCGCTTAATGGCATAAATTGATGAAAATTAGTTAAGGGTTTATTTATGTACAATATTTATTTGTAATTAAACTAATGCGATAAACTGCAATTTACTATTATGGATTTGAAGGAAAGAACAAATATGGTTTTAGTAAGCTGTATTTTTTTTAATTTTTCGTTAGTTTGACGAATTTTTATGGACGTTTGTATTATAGTTATAACTCCATAATACAAATGTGGACTCATTCGGTTATTCCGTATAGTGCCACAGTTGGTCGTCAAATAAATGTATTTAATATTACGGCTGTATGTGGGTACGGGTGTTTTTACCATTTAAGATTGGTCGTCCACTATAGTGTATGGCGTATCGCATTGAATGTTTTGAAAATGCGCAATTTATTTATAAAAAAAACTGAAACAAGAAAACGCCGTTATGAACCTTCTTGGAAAGTTAAGGTGGTTTTCAATGGATATTTAAGTTGTTACAATGTACATTGTATGTGACCTGAATTATCTTCCTGATATAACTAAAAAATCATGCAAATAACAACATTACTTGTTGCCTTTTGCGTATAAAGTTATAAAGTTAAATTATGACTTTTTGTCACGTGAAAACTCACTTTAAACCCTTTAACCGAGTTAGATGCGTGCGCATGGAGGTAATTTATGTACTGGGTAATTGGTCTCTTCCTTGTTTGCAAATCTTGTTTTTTAATTATCACTGCCTTTTGCCTTTAATTTCTTTCCTATGGGGCATGTGGCTTGTTTGTTAATTACCTTTAAAGTTTTGCTTTTTGGCTACCTATTCTTATAATGTATACATGTATTGTTAGGTACTGCGCGTTGTTTTTGTTTTTAAACATCCATGGAGTTCCTTGGTTTTCGTTGATCGGGCGCCATTTTGCCCCTTGGCCATTGTACCTGAATGAAACACCATTAACCAATCACATTCGCCATCTGGAATGATTTATGCACTGCAAGGTTAATTACAACAAGCTGGCGCCTTTGCACTTCAGCTGTGCATTGATACAGTATATGGTTATACAATGCGCAATTGTACATATCAAGCTCCAAAAACCATTGATTAAAACATGGGACACGAGGTTTCCAAAAGGATCCATTAAAATCATGTCAACGTGAAAATAATTTTCATGTTCAAGTGCGAAATGGGACATCGCTCCATCTAAGGTACCAGTTTCGGCATCTGTAAATCACGCGCTCCGATAACAATACAATTAAGATAATAGTAATGTTGAACAATACGTTTAATGCGAAATTGAACTTGTTAACATTTCCCCCGTCATTACGCTGTATTTCAGCTTTTAACAATATTACGATTTAGAGCATAAATCATTGCTGCCTTTGGTAAAGTTGCTGATATAATTTGCATAATTGGCATGTACTTGTAGGTAGGCCGAATAAAACAAAACTTTAAAATCTACACAAATTACCAGTGGATAATTTATGGTTGGCAATTTTTAAATTATTCCCTAAATTTATTTAGGTTAAAAATCGTAGTTTGAGCCTTCGATATATTGCGATTTCTGCTTTGGGGGTTAGAGATTGTAAAAACGATTGTTATTATATGAATGTATTAACAATATATGCTTAAATTGGGCAAATAACTGATATTGAATTGGGGCCTGTGCGTGATCCTCATCAACACACTTAATGGTATTTTGGCTATTCTCAATCAGCAGTAAAATTCTCAGTCAGATACTGACAGAATAATTGCAGATCGTACCATCCATATGTAAAAGCGAACTAAGGTATTATTTTGACGGTATTTTTAAACTAATGTAGAGATTTACGGAAAGCGACTTATTCAGATTCGATAGGATTCGTTCGTTTTATGTAATTTTTGTGAAAATTGTGAGATAACGCTTTGCATGCTTCTATTTACCACCGTCAATTGGAGTTGGAATTTTTTTTATTAGGAAAAGGCGTCAGTTGGATAAAAAAAAAGGTAGATAAAAAATATATCGGTGATGTCAGTGACTGTGGAATGTGATCACGCTTTATATTCGACGCTATTTGCAAGAATTTAGCCGCATGTTGGATTACAGCATTTCCACCGCTTTGTACAGAAGCGTAATTTGCACCATGAATGGCATTCGTTTCGGCACATTATAGGTGATGACAGTCTCGCCCCATTATCACTTGTTCTTTGGGTTTTCATGAATTTCATCGATAAATTACAATAACCAAAAAAAATCGGAACTCGTGCACTTTGCGGAGCGGCAGAATTGATGATTTGCAATTCTGAAGCTACACCGCCATTACTTGACTTTGGGCGACTTGGATTTTTTTTTCCGTAAGTGAATTCAAACCCAATGTGCACAACTAAAATTCACGTTTTATACACGTTTATCCGCACAGTTTTGCTTCATACAGTTTCATATTAGGTATGGTGAATTTATTCTGAATTAGTATTTTCGTAAAGGATTCGCACAACGTAGCGCACTGTATTATAAAATTTAGGTAGTTGAAGTCTTGGTCTGCTCATCGTAAATGTGCGTGTATTTGGTGTCAAAGCCAATTAATAGACATCAAAATAAAAGAAAGCATCTGACTGAAAACCCAGGTGTTATAAGCCATTATAATTGTAAATGGCTCATCTTTAACATCATCTCACTGTTATTGTCTAGTCTGGCCTCAGGCCGGGATTGGGAGTGCTTTTCACTCCCAAATTTTGCTTCAAAAATTTATTATAATGGCTAAAGTTATTTTTTTCCTGTGTAGGATTAGTCGTCCGCTATGGACTTAGGTAGTTTTGTTTATTGTTCATTGGTTCGTTTGAAAATGTCCGTTTAGTTATAACAATAAATTAAACGAAATGTTAGGTAGAATAGTCCTGGTGGTAGATTCCTTGAAAAGGCGTCTTCTTGCATGAGCATGGCCTATAGGGATCTGTAAATCCCGTTCTAGAATTTTTGGGCAAAAAAAAGCTTTGCAGGTGACATGGATTTTGCACATAAAACACGAAACTCCCAAAGGGGAAAGCACTGCCTTCCAAATTCAAATAACTGTCTCAGGCATTGACATGAGTTGCAGGCAACCTTGGTATGACCGTTCCCAGTGGCTTCCTAGGCCATACCTAGCCTTGTCTGGCTTTTGCTGTCACATATACATCATGTAATTCCACGTAGTTAATTCGTGGCATCCTCTGGCTGGTATATTCGAATAATAAAAATAAGGATTCTCAGCC
>JAQIXS010001321.1:0-31339 GCA_034700785.1 Rossiulus vilnensis | reverse complement strand
AATAACGGCCACCTCCAAATAACGGACAAAAGGTCCGGTCCCGCGAGTGTCCGGTATTCGGAGGTTTCACTGTACATATATATGCAGATGACTTCGAAAATATATTACAATGTTTTCCGGACCGACAATGTTCTCCTTAAATTATGAAATCCCAGATATTCAATCGATTTTTGTAGAAAATATACGCGTAAGCTGTTTTTGTCGAATTTGCTTTTTGCAATTGTAGAGAAGACGATCTAAATAATTGGAACATATCATGTACATGCATATGTATGTCGGCCGTTTTTCGAGTGTTAAGCTAAGCAAGAAAAAAACATCATTCTCCTGAAAAATTCCCCATCGGGTACCCACATGCCAAAAAATTTTTGAATTTGTCATTTTTCTTCACCATAATCGGGCAATATTGTATGTAGTCCACGGTCAAGTTCCAATTCTTTAGGCAATTGCCCGAATATTTTCTCAATTTGATTTTTTCTGTTGTTGCTTTTTTGTGACCTAATCCTTTGCAGTTATCCAGAAATAAATTCGAAGTATCTCTTTGCATTGTCAGCAATGCTATCAATACAAAGACGCACTAATCCACCAAAAAAAAATCTTCTAAAATGTATTGAATTATTTTATAAATCGCAACGGTTATTACGTGTTATAACACCTTAAATAAGACTTGGTAACTTTGACGAGTAATCGTTGAACTACATGTACATAGGTTTTCAATTCCAATAGCTTTTTTACTAGTGTCTATATAGGCTTGTATATCAATGTTTTGGCAAGCCATTGACATTTCCTAAATGATTAACTTGATCTTTAAACTGGTCATGGAGGTTATAGAGAATTGAAAAGAATATGCATAACGTTTGGATGAAATGTTATTCCATTCTTTGCTATAGTTGTATTGTCATCCAAAAATTGCATTTCACGGTGTGTTGCTTTTTATGCCGTGAACAGTTATAACCGGCTTGTACTTTTCTTTGAAAGCCACCGCCAGAAGGGGGTAACTGAGTCTCAGTGCAACTTGTAACTTCTTGAGATAGGACAAATGGATATACCTATGTGAGTTTTACCCGGGGCCATTCTCATTCATTCACCCTTTATCTGAAATTAATGTTTGTCCTCCCTTTTCTTACGCGTAGGCCTATACATCAAAAGATAACTCTCTCTTCTTTAAATCATCCCATTATCTACAAGTTTTTAACCCCTAAATGACCTCTTTGACCCTACGATGAATATTCCCCGTACAATTTATGCTAACTAAAGTGGCTTTTTTATTGTTGCTTGTATATTAGAAGACAACAGCTCCAATGTGTATAATCATGTAAATCACGGGATTGAACATTCCAATTTCTTTCCTTCCCACATCCTCCAATTTGAATTTGAAAAATTAAGTCATTAAATTGATCAGATCGGGAATTTTTTAATGTGACAGTGAGGATTGGCGATTATATTTAACCAGCTCGTTTTTTAAGAGTTGATTTGTTAACATTTAGTACAGTGTATTTATTACGTTTATCTGTAATGTTATGTAATGTTAGTTTTAAAATCCTTTTTTAATAACCAAGCATCAAAATAGCGAACAAAGGGAACTATAAGAAAAAGAAAATCATAATTTGCTTGAAAAATTACATTACTATATATATATATTGACTAAATTACTGCTGTAGATTTAAAAAAACAAGCAATTTCTTATGAAATGATATTCACGTGCAATTCAGTGATTTTATTTAACCTGTCTGAACACAACAGAATACTTAAGATATATGTAGATCTATATTAAAGCATTTGCGTGTTATTATTCTGTTTATTGTAACTTTCATTTGTTCAAACTCCTGATAAAAAATAAATCAGTTTTTATTTGCGAACAGAAAGCTCATAGTTTTGTGCATCTCATTTTTACGGAAGGACATGCATCCGCTAGACAATTGGAGTAATACAAAACTAGTGATAATTGTTTTTACTGTGAAAGTTGAGAAACACTTACTAGTTTTTGGGGGAGTTGATAACCTCTTCCTGATCGTGCCTTTACTTATAAGTCACGTTTCAATATATTGGTTTGCATAAACTGTGCTGGTTTTTGTTGTGTACAACTTGTAGATTGCAGCGATTACCTGATGAAAGCTACCAGCAGGAGTGGTTTGGGTTTGCCGAAGGCAGTGCATGGAAATATTTGAATGTTTTGTTAGGATGTTTAACATATTTTTAATCAGATATCTTATCAAAATCTTCCATGTGCATGTATAATCATTCGAAGAAGGAAACGTTTTATATTGTATTCTGTTCAGCATAAACTGTACACATTATAACGTGCAATGTTTTACTGTATTTCAATCGAAAACTACTTGTAACTTGTTATAAAATAGAGACGTTATTTAACTCGAGTAGAACCTTTCATCTAAATTAAAAGGATTTAGTCTCATTGGGATGAACCTTTCTTAATAGTTTCAACAAACTAAACAATAAACAACCCAGAATAATTTGAATAAACTAATTTAAAAAGTAAGATAACCTCTAGTTTTGCAAAATACGTACTTCTTGAGCGTTTCGAAAATCTAATTCGAAAACCCATTAAATCAATTTAATTAAAAAAGATGGAATTGCACGTGGACATTATTTTTTAAACGATTTTAAATAGCAGCGCTTTGATTTATGACAGATTACTGTAATATGCATTTTTATATAAAAACATTTTAAAGTTCTTGCGTAAATTAGTATTTTTACAAGGTGTCATAATTCTTTTCTCTTTAATAATTCAGTAATGTCAATAAATGCTTCTTCACTGAACTTTACATTAATAGCCCGGTTTTTCGTTGCAAGGTGCTTCATGTAAATTTTAACTTTAAATTTCATTGTGTTTTAAAAGCACTACAGAATTTAATTGCCAGTTAACGCTCTATTATCACTTACTTGATATGTAATTTTAAAGATTTATAGAAAAGTCTACATTGAAATATAAAACTGGATGATTTACACCTTTTAGAAAAAAAGGTCGACTCTATGGAATTTTAATTTACCAACTGCATTGAAGGAAGAAGACTCAATGTACATGTATGCATGTAAATCATTTCAATAAATGAGAATTTAATGAGTGAAAAGCTAGCCGTGGTCATATATTTTAAATCTCTTCTAACTCAAATCGTACTTACTAGTGTAGTTGGGCTCCCCTCATATGCGCTATATCATTTACCTTTCGCAGTCCTTTGTATTTGTTTTTGATGGCTGCATTCCCGTCTTAAAAATGCAAACCTAGCCTAGACACACCGCCATAAATTGCTTAGTAGAAAATAATTACTTTACATATTGCTGGGGACCATTCGACGTCGTGTAAAGATCGTAACTTAGAGGAAAACTTGTTGCCACATGATAAAGACCCTTGTACAAACGTTAACCATTTACCAGCCAAGGCGTATGCATTAAATGGCCATTGACGTGCATGGTTTTCTAAAGCTTTAAAGGACGATTGAAGGTCTTTAGAAAGTAACGTTGAGTATAATTTGTGCTGCTGGGTTCATCAATTTGAATACATTTTTTGCGCATGTTAAGTGCTCTTACCTGTCTGATCATCCTTGCGTTGGACTTCCATTTCCAGCAACAACATGTACCATGATACTTAGGGTGCTGTCCATTATAGACGACTATCAAAAATCGAGTTTTTTGACCTCCTTAAGTTAGGTAGCACATTGTCTAGATGACTTCACTGAATTTGTTTTAAAAAATTAAAGAAAAGGAGCAAAATTTAATGCCATATTTTCCATTAACATTTGCTGTCCTATCTCCACATAAAATTATTACAAAATTGTTAAAAAAATATCGTCTTTTTTGCGGCATTCGACTTTTAACCTTATAATTAGTAGATCGTTAACACTTGAGTGAAAAATTACTTTCTTTGATAGCGTTTTTTGAACTTGTCATTGCATTAAAAAATGACCAATGATGGACATTATTAATAGCACAGGATTCAAAATATTTAAAATATGTAAACAGGGCAGAAGCTCTCGCTTAATAAAATTAAAAATTTGATGTCCAAATTTGCTGACACCTTTCCTCTAATCCATGATTTTCGGATTTTTGCGAACCACTACCACCACCCCCCCTTCCAATCTTGGACGTTCTTTATGGACGGCCCCTTCTTCAATTATTGTGCAAAATTATATGAACTCAATCTACATTACTTTTTATCTTTTGTGCATTTGCATGTTCTACTCGTTTCTTAACAGATGATTGTCAATTTTAGCTTATCAAATAAATGTGCAAACTAAGATGGTCGTACGACATGGCATGAACATAATTATAGGAAGTCAAACATAAATGTTCAATATATTCAACTGCTAATTAATGAACTACGAGTATTGCCACATGCTGCGCAGTTTATTAGGATCGACAATATGGGTTGATTAATGTGCTTGCTTGGAATTTTATCATATGCTATACAACTAGTTGTGATGATCTGCTTGTCTAACGGTGTAAAAACCCAAACTTTGCACAAGGATGATTTTGAATACGAAAGTACATATACCAGCTTACAATTTATGATCCATTGCTAGTAATCCAGTGTGATTGTTAGGAATTTAGCGTTAAGTAGGTCAATAACAAAAAGTTAGTAATTTTTTTCCGATTTTGCAAAAAGTGCTACGCACATTTTTATTTCTTCACTGCATAAAAGAAGTCACGCGTGATTAACTTTACATTTCAAAAAGAAAAATGAAAGAAATGTGAACAAACAAACAATTTTGAATTGAATTTCATTCGTGCAATGGGCAATATATCGTAAAGTAGAACAAGATGTTAGTATTAGCTTAACATTAAGGTGTGTAAAACATTGTTATTTGGAGTTTTGCAATTAACAAAGGGATATATGGCAGATGATGGGACAGTATTGCAAATTTTGTATTAAAGATTTTTCAAAAAATTGACATTCTCCACACTGGCCTAGATATACTACGGTACCTTGTATCTAAAATGTAGATGCCTCTGCAATCTCCAGTTTAAAATATCATTTTTCACAATCTACATAAAACAGAAAGTTGTTTCCTTTGAGGAAAACCATTTCATTTTATTCCGATGTTAGATGGGGTGTAGTTTGAGAGGAGAGCCATAAATCAGCGTACAGTGTAGATACAAATGTATGTTGAAAGTTGATGTCCAGTTGGTCGGTTTTTAGGTCGTCTAGACCGACCTTAACATTATTATCTGCTTGAGTGCAGGAACCTTCTTATTTTTATTCAACTTTTGATTTTTCTACGGCTTGCTTGCGTATTTGGCCTTCTTGTCAATTAAATGCTATTTTTTTGAAATTTCAATCCTTCGTCATTCATTTTAAAATGCTCTTATAAATCGGAAAAAAAGAATCAATGCTATGGTATTGCATTTGCTCCAGCGTAAAATTGTATTGTGCAGAAACATGGTCAATGTTTTGACTGTCTTTTATTACTAAGGAAAACAAGGACAGCAAAATATTTACTTTATTCAAAAAGAAATTTCTTGTTATGAATAAAAAGATTACGCGGGTAAAAATTTTTTGTTGAAAGTACCGTTACCTCTGATAGATGACAAGGTCATCTTTTTATTGCTAATTTTTGTTTTTAAAAAAGGCATGCAAATAAAGAACAAAGCGTTTGCATTTAGAATAAACTTATTTTGCTTAAACTCATGTTAATTGTTTAGATTCGTTAACTGTCAAACAATGTCTCAATTTTGTCTTAATGTCATAAAATCTAACTAGCCTTGGATTAACCGGTGCAAGTTGTTGCGAATCTTTCGTTTTATTTTGGACATCATATGATAATTACAGCATACGAAATGTGACACTCTTCTATGAAATATTTTTCGTGATTATGTTCATTCCTGCTTAATACACGTCAATTTATTGTGGGCTAATAAAATTTCCGTGGGATATCCCCACCCTAATTTATGCACATCAAAACATCAAATTACTTTTTACAGGTCTTTTACAACAAAAATAAAAGTGTAATGCCAATATTTTCTCAAAATTTGTTGTGGGCGAAAATGAGGCTGGGTGAAAGATAAATTATGGCGATGAGCTGTTTTTGCAAGCTTTTGTACTGCATGTTATCTTGAGATATTACTGTTTTTAGGTCGTTATAGTTGAGTATACAGTATATTGTGTATTTATATGTGAGGTCATTGCCCAGTACACGTGTTTTTCTATCTGCGAAAAAATTCTTAAAGGCACCATGGCGTTATAGTGAAGGGAAAACGGGAAATGAAATCATGTTTGATTAATTGAATATAACGTATTAATTAGAAAAACAAACTGAACTTTCGTAGTTTGGTGACCTTTTAAAATCTTCTTTGCGTTTCTATTGTGAAATGGCGAAGCTCGGTTGCATATCTATATCATTGGCCATGGTAAATCTTATTAAACGTTGTTACCAAAAAAGTAATGTTCCTTTAATATATTTTGTAGAATTCATTTTGGAGCTTCCAGGATATAGCTGACCCATACATATATAAGTGTGACACAAATAATTTGACAATAGTTTCGAATAAGTTAAGCATTACCGATCAAGTGTTTTCTGAAATGTGCAAATATCAATTGCATGTAACAAATGCTTCAAAAATAAAATAATATATAAATAATAGGTAAGAAATTAAGAATTATTTAACAAAATTATATGAGGATTCATTGACGATAAATACGATAAGAAAACAAATTAAAACTGCAGTTCTTAGAGCCAGACATGGCATGGCTGTCACTAAGTTATTTGCTAATGTTGTATTACTTAAATTTGTATTTGTTTGTGAAATTGCATTTGTTTTGAACCAATTACATACTTAATTTTAAACAGCATAACTAAACTTTGTATTGGCACATACAAGTTCATTAGGAAACTTGGGTCGTTATTTTCATAAATGAATTATTATTATTATTAAAGAAAAGTAGTGCAAATTTAAGCATCGTTAGTTTAAAACATCACTGATCAAATGCTTTCTAAAATGTGCAAATTTCTTTGAATGCGTTGCTAAACTTCAGTTGCAGTTCCTTGCTCGTATTCACAGAATCGCCAATGGCGATTTATGTGATTTCTAAACTATCACAGTACATTTACTTGCCTGGATCCTTGAAACTGTTATAAAACTTGTTAACATCCATTAAATTGAAATCTAGAGCACGACTCAAGCTCTCTGTTGAAATGAATTCCGTATCCGTAGTGCTGACACTTTAAGGATGTGAAAACGATCATTTTTGGGAAAAAACGCCTCTTCAGCTATTAGTACTTGCTTATATGTTTAACTAAATCCATCCAAGTCGAGCCGTGAATCTTTAGGAATCCGTTCACTTCCTTCTTTGACACCAATATCTGACGAAGGCTTTGCACACTTACGAGCCTCACAAGGATGTCGTTGTGACTGAAGTGTTTCTTGAGTAATAATTAACAAGTCCTTCAAGATAATGGCAAGATTTTCGTTTAATATCCCTTTTATTAGTTCACCCCTTCTTGGGTTTACGCAAATATATGTATTTAGTTCTTATCGTTTGAATGGCTGAACAATTAGTTTAACCATCCAGCCAATCAAACCAAACGACAGATTAATGGGATCCAGAAAGTTGTTTTTTCGTCTGCAGTCTATGTGGGCCGTTTCGAGAATGTCTCTTCCTTTAATTAGGTTCTCTCCTTGTTTTATTTCCATGTAAAACGTTGTTTGAATCTGCTTTGGCAACCTAGTTGCATAAGCAAACTCTTGACAATCCAAGAAAGTTGTTTGTTTTTATTTTAAATAAGGGTCACTTTCTGAATAAATATCTCTCTCGTTGCAATGGCCTCAAATTGCAGTGAAGAGCTGTTTAACATTGAAACGAAGCCTTTTTCCAGAGCAAGGATGAATTTTCATCTTTCACATATTTAGAAACACCGGACGTAACGTAACGTAAATTGTGAATGTTTTTCCTGGCTTTTCAACGTAGATTTATTTTCCTCTATCATAAATTTATTTTTAATGGGTCAGCTATTTCTTGGAAACTCCAAAGTGAATTCTGCAAAATTTGAGAAGATGAAATGGGTATTAAAACGAACATTTTTTTAAATTGAGCAGCCTTGAGCAAAAATGTTTAATTTGTAAAGTGCTTTTATGTCCCTTTTTATGTACTAGAAATAAATACAATAAATTTCGAATTTAACTTTTGATATAATTTAAAATACATACTATATAGTTTTTTGTTGTATATTTATGTGCTTGAATAGTTTGTACTTTTTATTGTATTTTATGTTGTAGCATCGTAATATTTAATCTTTTTATATTTAAACACATGAATATCAAAGTATATTAAAATGCTGAACATAATCGTAATTTCTTCCGTTTAACCTTATTTGAATATATTGGAATATGAAACATATTCAAAAGTACACAAACGCAACTGGCACACGTTTTCTATCGAATTGTATCCACGTTTTGTCACTACTTCAAGGAAATTGCTTTTCCAACGCCTTTTTTGAGAGACAGAAGCCATTTAATGAACCCATTTTATACTCTTCCTTATTATGTCATCAGCGCGTTTCAAACCTACTTTCAAGGTGCAAATGGCTTGATTCAATTTGCATTACGGCATGAGTGGATTGATTTTGACATCATTAGCCTCTCGTACTAAAGTGTTAAAGATTGAAAACACAGGCACTTGTTAATGGGTCACCTCTAGGCGAATCTTGAACAGTATCAGCCGTGAATGAAAAGTAAACTTGGAAATGATGTTACTTAGCCAAATAAAGTCTTCTGTTTGGAAAAACAAAGAAAAAACGCACACTTTAAGTTAGAATCATAAAAGGCTATATATTTTGGAAATAGGTCTTGAAACTATAAAATTTAAAAAAAATTGTGAATTATTATCAGCATTAAATGTGAGAGGGGCCATCTATTTATGTCGTCCCATTGGCATATGTTTTTTCACCTCGATATTTTATGTACGTACAAATTCATTTAGCCCGCAAAAACCGTAAACTACATACGCATTAATGAGCCATTTTATGGCTTTCTTTTAGTGCTCTCATAACTTGAGTTCATATTATTAATTACCTTATCAACGCAAGCTCTAATTAAAGTTCACGCCCACAGGCACCACTTAATAACAATATGGTTAATTATTGAAAGTGTAAATCTCAGTCATGTATATCGAATTTGTATTAATTACATTACATCATATCCTTGTCTGTACGCGGCTATATGATTAATGTATTTATTTACAGCGCATGGGGTTTTTAACAGTTTTAACCCAATGTGCGATTGTTGCAAATTATATATGACATGTGCCGTTTACAGTACGTACATGTATTTGTAATCAGTGGACCGCAAAATACCAAGCATTCTATTTCACAGGAAACTATTATGAACTACATATTTATAGTCGTTTATGGCACATTCATAGAGGATAGGTTGAGTGATTTTTGAGGGTTAATCCGCAGAAATGTGGATTTTTGGGGTTAAGAACATGTGTGAAATATGTGAGCTGCGCTATATCCCCATTTGCTTGGTTACTTTCACTCGCAATGTACCATTTTACAATTATTTTTAAGAACGCAATTCTAACCTATTTAATAGGAAATGTAAGCTCGTACACGATGTCATACTATGTCTGTTGCGTGCTTTGTTTAGACATATTAGAAGTTTGTCTGTAGTCTTGAATTAGGCCTACGGTTTGCTGAAGTGCATATTTTATGTTACAAGCTTAAGGTATTTGAGGTCACATCCATTAGGTTTTACTAATTTCGACTGAAAAACGCTTATTAACTCATTGACACAAATGAAGTTCTGAAAACGTTTAAATATTTTCAGCCCACCGGTGGTCGTGAAAAGGTATAGAATGAAAGTTTTATAAAGACACCATGTGTAACATTTGTATAACCTGATTTGACGGCAATAGCAATAGGTATGTGGGGTAAGCTTTCATTAAGTGTTTGAATGTTATTTTTTTTTTTTAAATCAAAATTAATTTTAACCTTGTTCTTTTTGGTTTTACTTCGCAAAAGGTTACATGCCATCGTACAGTGAATTTCATAAATGTTTAATTTTAAGATGTGAATGGATATGACCTAATCCTTGACATAGGCCAAATTAGATTGCGGTTTTTTGTTTTAATTTTCAAATCAAATCAGATGCATTTAGACTAATTAAGTACAATTAAACACAATGCTAAATTATAAAGTAAAGATCGTCCAAGTTACTAAATTCCCAATAGTTAATATTCAAACAAGATGTCTAAATGCTTCTAATATATGCATTTAAAGAATGCTTAAAGAATAATTTTATAAAAAAGGCATAATCGTTCTTTTTCCGTTCTTTTAATTTAAAGAGCTCATCTCATCGAATTAACACCAAAACATAAGTATGAAAAATGAATGACATATTCAGCTAGATAAAACGAAAAAATCAATATTACATATTTATTGTTTATTCCATTTCCTTATTTCAGTCTTTCACAGAACTGACGTTTTTTCATGCCTGCCTCCAACACGTTTGATAAATCAACCTCTGAAACTTTTGAAGCTAAATCCTCTAAAAATTTAAAATCTCTGTACATGTACAGAGTGGCAAATAAGTCCTAAAAAACTCCTGTAATTAAATCCGTTAAAATTGTTCCAAATTATTACAAACCTTCTGCATTGCGTTGTCAAACAGATATGCGGTTTGACAACCTGCCCTTACCTTAATTTTCAAATTCATTTAATTGAATGTAAAACTTGTCCTATTAAAAACGATAATGCATTCTAAAAGTATTACCTTTTGAAAAAAATTTGATCTAAAAAACCTTGCATTTCAAATCATGGAAACTGTTTTCCACCTAATGTCTATAATTCAAAATTAGATTCTCAATCCAGTATCATTTTATGATTAAAATATCAACCTTTGAAATTCAAAATCACAGTGTTAATCCGTGAAATTACAAACAGGAATACTCCCCTAAAAAGAAATTCAGTAATCGACACCCACCATGGCAGCAATTCTCATCATTAATCTTCCAAATTTCATGCTTTCAAAAAGTCATCACGTCAGCATTATCTTCTCACTTCCCCCGTCAATTAAAATGAAAAATCACACCTATATTTCATTTTGTAGTTGAAATCAATCAATGCACCATCCTTTGTTTGTTATCAAACCGCTAGTAATCATCCTTAACGGTGAATCTCCTAAACTGACTTGCATAATTTAACAGCCAAATTAACAAGTAAGCTCTAAAGCAGAAACCTGTTCGACCACATTCGCTTTTTATTGTTTACCGTTCTAAATGCCGCTAGTGTTGGCAGGTTCCTGACCACCTTTTGCAGTGCTCATGGTGGTAATGATTTTACTCACTCTCAGATACTTATAAAGTTTATATCGAGCGACCGGTTCCACGCTTCGCACTATGTGGAACGCATCAGGGGTCTAGGCTAATCAATTTGTTAATCGAGATCGAGAATCAATTAAAATCCATTAAAATTACAGTCACATCGACCTATTTTTGTCCGGCTGACTGCAACGTCGGTCCAGAGGCACACATTCAGGCACCAGTTGATCAACTGCAGGTAGAAGAGAAAGCCAAATTTTCCCAATGAATAGAATTTAGTCCACACAACCGCATTGGGATTCACTCACTGGAAAATATTGGCGACCTTAATTGACGTTTGCGTGGATGCATCTCCCCAAACGGTCGGTGTGGGTCTACTCCACCCCCTACCTGCCTAACTCAGTGTGATGTCCCATACCTCCGGGGAAAGAAACCCTCCTTGAGATCTCCGAGAGCGAGCATCGAGAGACATTGCTAGCTGCTCCTCACCCCAATTGGCTGGACGAGCCTTTGCTGAAATTACTCTCCAAATATAAAAGGCGTTTGACTCGCTTCACTTGCCATTTCTCCATTGCTGGGCAAAGGACAATCTACCTGAAGAGGGGTTTTGTACGCAATTTTACCTCGCATCTTTGTGATACTTGCACAGAGGAAGGACAATGGTGAGTACTGCACGGTTGCTTTAGGGGATTTGAAGCAGCGTGGAGTCTGGGTAGATGATCTCGGCTGATGGGAAATCATGTTTGTGAGAAATACCTCATTACATCTCAATTATCAGGGCCATGATATGCTAGCATTAATCGATTTTAATTATCTGCTCATGGATCAACAAACCCATTTCGATACACAATATTTGACAAGTTGTGGTCAGTGCACTCGGTTATGCTGAGATTGTCTGGTATCTCCATCAGTAATATGCTGCATGTTGGCAATTGCTGTATTTATAAGAAAATTCTTCAATAACAATACATATATCTATCAGTTATATGAACACAGCATGACGTTTATTGAATTTAAAGCGTTATTTCAAATGGGAGTTTTGTTTCAATACGTGTGCATACAAATGACAATGGCAGATAGCTGGGTATCTACAAGTAACTGACTTGGCTTTTACTAATGAGACAAATCGTATAAAATTTATTTTCTCTGAATCAACCTTCAACAATTAATAAAACAAGCTTTACGCCTGTTTATTGAAAAATACTGCAATATTTAACTGTTGCAAGGAAATGTTCTTAAATTTATTTCTGCCAATGATTAAAATAGTTTAGTGCATTACGCATTAATTTTTTTTAAATGTCTCTGAAAATACATTTTTCAAATTCGGTAATGGAACTTTTTAACTTTTTCGCTTTCAATAATAGTATACTACGTTTTATGCCTGTATTTTCATACATTTATATTTAAAAAAACGTTTTTAACTAACAAAAATTTATAAAAAAAAATTTTACCGATCGAAATGGATTTGTAATTACTTTTCCAATTTTTTTTTTCAGCGTTGAATCTAAGACGTTTTAAAATTTTGTTTAATATTTAACAACATTTTTACTTTAAACGAAGTAAAAATGCGGGATTCTGAAAATTATATTTGTGTCAAAGGGATGTGTTACTTCGGGATTCTGAAATGCGGGATTCTGAAAATTATATTTGTGTCGAAGAGATGTGTTACTTCTTTTTTAATTTTGCATAAGGCAATTTATTTTTGCCTGAATATTTTTGGCAATATGTTCATAAGGATTTTTTATAAATTGTTTGGGAAGCCATATTAAACTGCAGAAGTATAACAAATTAGAGTGCAGAATACGTGTTGGTAAAGTGCTTATATAAGAATAAGAAATTGAACATTTTACTTGTATTTTCAGAAATTATTTAACAGACCATTAATATGACATCTTTAAGACAATGGGCGATTACATTAGTACATTCATCTAGTTGAATCCATTTCATAAAGAAACTTGATAAAATGCTTCAAAACTGTAATTTGACTTGGCTTAATTTGCCAATTAATTAAGAGAATCTTTATGAAACCTACGCCGGATTTGTTAACAATAGTTTCATGCGAATTGTTTTTTAATTATGGCGCGCAAAACCATTCAGTAATTGGTCGCTCTTAATTTAGCATTGTTTACTTTAAATAGGTTTTTGCAATTTTCAGAAGGCTTTAATTAATTCAGTACAATAATTTCGAAAGCACTATAACAATGCACAGTTGACCGATCTTTTCAGTTCGCCTAACAGCCATTGTATAAAAGTAGTTTTGTTTTCATTTTTCCAAGTCCATTTGTTTTGCTAACTACCACTTTTTCAAATATTTATCTAACAATAGTTGGAGAAAAATTACTTTATTATAGAAATGAATAAGTGTCGTGACACTTAATTTTCTGTTTGACTTGTTTTACATGAGTTTCATGAAAGACCCACAATTAAATTTTGACGCTCGATAAATTATGAACTGGTTTTATTCCCATTTAAAATACTTTGGGTGCATACATTAAACGACTTATAAAAACTTTCGTTTTGAAAACTGCATGCCAGTTCTAAAAATAGGAAAGTGGTTGATCCATTTACTATATTTATCTTTTGCTTTAAAATACTCCCGTGCAAATAAATTACGATTTAATTGCATATGAGCATGAATATAATATTCATACATCACTTATTTGACTAAATAAAATTGTTTGATAATTCAAAACCTGGCCTCTCAAGGCATTTCAAATTGACTATCAATTTATAGGGAATGTAAACACATGTATTGTTATTTATTACCGACAAGTCTTACGATAATTTTTGCCAAATTTATACAATTCAATTGCATTTTGCACAAAATAAGTTAACAATTTATGTGGGTCATTTATACCATTACATTTCTACTTTCTTGGGACATTTTTAGGCCAACCATCGCCTCGATCCTTTTACTGGACCCTATAGCCCCTGATTTCCATTTTCGATGCTAGCTAGGAAAATTTAGGATCTCACCTGTTGATTTTTAGCCCGTCCTATTAAAAACAAATGAGGTGACATTTTGAAAAGGTGCACATGTCATGGGAATCATGCCGCGCAAATAATACTCGGAATTTCGAAGTCCCTTCTTTGACTTTTTTAACCTCATCTATCTCGAATGTCTCGTCACATTTTCACGTACCCCGCGTGTTTTTATGACCGTTACAAAAATAGCATAAAATGCCCTTCCCCATTTGCCACATTTGCATTTCCCAAGACTTCCTCATTTTTCACGGCACTGGTGTTTGCTTTCGAGCGCTCGCATTTATCAATATGCAAATGGGATTCTGATTTTTTTAAACCTGATTTTTATTTACAGAAGCATGCATTACTTTTCCTAGTATTGTGCTTATGTACATGGACTTGTAGCAGTCTGCCAACTGACCAAAGCTATGGCAGATCCGCAGATACTGCTGAAGAGGCACCAATATTTAGCCAGTTTACTGACAATTTGCATCTGCAAAAAGATAGTGGGAAACCCCTTGTCAAACCAGAGGCTCAAGCGGCTGCACCCACAAGGCCAGCACCCATAAGGCCTACTCCAAGTGTAGAACCAGCTGCTCCAGAACCAACGTTTAGCCAGCCAGCTGCACCTTTACAACCAACATATTCTGCTCCAGAAGCTCCTCAACCAACCTTTGCTGTTCCAGAAGCTCCTACTCCTCAACAGCCAACATACGCTGCACCAGAAGCTCCAGCTCCTCAACAGCCCACATATGCTGCACCAGAAGCTCCAGCTCCTCAACAGCCAACATACGCTGCACCAGAAGCTCCAACTCCTCAACAGCCAACATACGCTGCACCAGAAGCTCCAGCTCCTCAACAGCCAACATACGCTGCACCAGAAGCTCCAGCTCCTCAACAGCCTGCATATACTGCACCTGAAGCTCCTCAACAGCCTACATATGCTGCACCTGAAGCTCCTCAACAGCCTGCATATGCTGCACCAGAGGCTCCTGCACCCACTCCTAAACAGCCAACATATGCGGTGCCAGAAGCTCCTGTTCCTCAGGAACCTACATATGCTTCACCAGAAGCTCCTGAGCAACCAGAGTACGGAGCTCCAGAAGTGCCCCAACAACCGACATTTGCATTACCAGAAGCTCCTCAGCAACCTGAATATGCTGTTCCAGATTTCCCTCAACAACCCACATACTCTGCACCAGCTCCAATTCCTCAACCGCCCATATTTGCAGTGCCCGAATTGCCACAACAGCCATCATATGAGGTACCTGAAGCACCTCAACAGCCGTCATATGCTGAACCGGAAGCTCCTCAGCTGCCTGATTTTGTGCAACCTGAAGCTCCCCCGCAGTCAACTTACTTTCAGCAAGACTCTCCTCAGCCAACCTTCCACGACCAAGAAGTTCCCCAACAACCGTTTTATGGTCAGGAAGCTGAGGAACCCGTTCAACCAACCTACCGACAGCCATCTCGACCATCGTATGCAAGGCCTCAGGCACCGGTGGCTCCACCCAAACCTGTATTTAGCCAGAAAGAAGCCCCTTCTTACTCCCAACCAGAAGTTCCATCCCAGCAACCCCAAATTAAACCTCAGCCCTACGAAAGACCACGAGCACCTGTCCAGCGTCCAGTGCAGAAGCCAGTTACTCACCCTAAGCAATCGCAATGGCAATATAATTTTGTTCCAATGAGACCAACACACAGTCCAACTCAAGCACCAAAACGTCCAGTTCAGCCATCTTACCAACAGACAGATGCTCCTGCTCAGCCGATTTATGGTCAGCCAGAAGGCATTGACGTCCGCTCACAAGGCAGAGCGAAGTCTTATCCGCAAATTGACATCCGTACCCAGCCGCAGATGCAACTCATTGTCAAGGAACCCAAGAAACAAGAATATGGTCAATCTCTTGAAGTGCCTACAAATCAACAAGGATATGAGCGTCCAAAACCAGAAATCGACGTGAGAAGTCAGCCACGACCTCAGGCACCTCAGGCACCGAAGCAAGAATATCACCAGCAAGAGCAACACCGAGAATATGAACGTCCAAAACCTGAAATCGACGTTAGAGACCAACCCCAACCAGTTTTTGTGCAGCAAGCACCAAGACCGGAATATCACCAACAACAACAGCAACAACATCATCATCACCAACAGCAACAGTATCACCAACAACAACAACACCAAGGATATGATCGTCCAGAACCTGAAATTGATGTCAGAGACCAACCACAACAAGTCTTCGTGCCCCAAGCTCCAAGGCAGGAATATCAACAGCAGCACCAGCAACAACAACAACAACAACAAAATTATGAGAGACCACAGCATCAACAACACCAGCAGCATTCCTATGAAGCTCCTCAAAATAATCAGTTTGTCCAAGAACAACAAAGACAACAGGAAGGCTATGACAGACCTCAGTTTATACCTGAGAGACCAAACCAACAGGACAACTATGAAAGGCCGCAGTCCATCGATGGCCCCCACCATCAACAACAGGGATATGGCAGGCCAGATATTCCAGATATTGATGTTCGTTCACAACCTCAGTTTATTCAAGAAACCTTCCGCCAAGCGTCCTCATACGGTGACCAAAGCAGTTCTTTTGACGATGACGAACGCCCAAGTCCGAAACCGAAATCTGGCTATGGCAAATAAACACATTGTCAAAGCCCGACTACATTTTATTGTGCATGAATTAATGCGAAACAGGGCTTTGTTAAACCCGTTGAAGTTTTGCCTTTTTAAGATAAACTTCCCTCTTATTTAAATCGCCCTATTTATTCCCAAACATACCAAGTGCATTTCTGAAAAGCTTGAACTTTTTGATGTATTATAATCCATCATTTTTGGGTTTATCGCTTCTCTAAAATGCACTCATTATTTCCATTACCTAATTAAGTAACACCAACTATCCAACCCTCACAAATCATCATTCTGTACGAGCCTGATTACCGTTTTTAAACGACATCAAAAGAACAGGTTTTTTTCCAATTTTCACATAAAGCATTCCGGAAAATCAAGTCTTCTAAAACTGTGTAAATATTAGTTAGTCAACTATAAAATCAAAGGACTATATAGCTAGTCTATACTCCTAAAGTTTTAAAAATTGTCTTAGAAGAAGAAATAACAAAAAAAAAAACACTTCTTCATCTTTTCAACGGCATTATCCTTATCAGGTCACAAATTCACAGTGATTGTATTGATATAACCAAACATTTTCCTGTCTACAAAAGCTATCGTAGATAAGACGTTTTGCTTAAGAAATCAAACATGTTTTCTGGAAAAATATATTTTAAACGATGGGAATTTCAAAAAATTCCGAAAAATAACTTCTATGCACTGTGCGTATTTTAAGCTCTTGAAGGCTCTATTCGATAACGGTAATTTTTGTTGAAAGCTGCTTTCGTAAACATTATTAATTTTAGCTTAAATCCAAGATATGTCTTGATGAATGTAATGTATTTGTCATTCCTTGACATGGTCACTTTTATAACTGTTATGAAAATTTTCATGTTCATCAAATGTCCATGGGAATTTTTTGCATGTCATTTTAAAGAACCAACGGTCTGTATTGACACTAATTGTACATATAATCCTTTTTTATTTTCGTAAATAACCTTTTTAAAACGCATTGGGTGAAAAGCGATCTTTTCGTCACAAACTTTGTTGTTCGAAAGATGACATACTTTTGCGTCGCATGCGTGTAAATATGCATCATTTGCAGTGGTTGATTTCTGTTTCACTTTCTGTGTGCTCATTTTATATATTTGGTCGCAATCATAATTTGTATTCATGTAGCACGTTTGAACCGATTCTTCCTTCGACAATAAATTCACTTCAGACATGTATCCTCGGGCACATCAATGAAATGTCTGTTTTCAGGTCAATTGGTATCTTTTTAGGTTGTTGCGTGTGGTATACCTGTCGACGATTAATCTTATTGTTAGTGAATAGGCAAACATTCAGTGTACTGCAAAATTTTATTCATGGCGTTCAACTGAACAATGCTCAGAGAGTAAATAGTAACAAACATCAGCTATAAATACAAATTCCTTTATCGCCAAATTATTATTTTATTAATAAACCTACATTATATTGATTTTAAAACAATCGAATACAAAGACGGCTTACTTCTAAAACACTAGTGACTGACCATATCAACTAGATAAGTTTGTTTATTCGGTTATTTATGCCTTATCATGAAACCTATATTGTATGCATGGAGTTTTCCATTTATGTAAGGATAAGTCACATTCCTAAATAGTCAAATAGTTTGCGGAAGCATGACGTATAATACAAATTAAGGCTCAAATGTTCAGTTTTATCTTGTGTGTATTTATTGATAAAAGCGAATGGCGAGGTCCCATACCCACATTGACGTTTTTTCACTCCTGGTGAATCCACTGCATAGGTAAATCTGCTTTAATTGTTCATCTTCATACATGTAGTTATTTTGTGCCGTGCTTCTTTTACAACCAGACGATACTGAGTGTCTGCTGTTCCTCATTTAAAATGTATGAAAAACTACTGTATATGTTGGCTAATCTTTTACTGTTTATACCGGTATTGGCGACACTGTCCAAATTGAAGGGATTTTTGGTTATTTCTTTGAGAATTGAAGTTTTCCAAGAAATAATTTATTTTATTGATTGTCTAGATTTAGTTTTTGTTGAGACATAAATTTGTTATCATTCAGGTTTATTTGAATAATCATTTTAATTAAAATTAATTTAAATAATTTTTAATAATTTGGCCTACTAATTTAAAAATGACAAACCTATTTAGATAATTCCTTCATCACACAATTTTAAACAAATGACTCATAGTGCTTTCTGCAGCATGTTTAAAAATGATAAAAAGTATGAGGACCCTTAAACCAAGCGACTGAAAGTGAACATTTTTCTCAAGTAGTTAAAATTTGTCAAGATGCTGTGCTCGTCAAAAACGTTAGCTGTTCTTCTTGGGTTAACTGCGTCATGTAAGTAGAAATGTTTGAAAACGTTTTGAAATTTACCAAAACTGCCTTATAGTTGTGCAAATTAGTTTTCGGTAAATGGGAATGTACATGTAGGTCCTTAATTATAAGTGTTTTTATTTTGAAAAAGAGAAGGTGGAAACTACACAAGGGAACATTTTAAACAAAAGTTAAAAATCATCATGCAATATTTATTGAAAGTACTTATTCAAATGTTAGTAGCCTGGCATGTAAATTGACCCAGATAATTTGTAATATTAAGGTGATTACAAATTACTACCCGATATGCATATATGAAAAAATTTGTGATGTGTATACATGTACGTTTATTTCAGTATTGAACACATCAGCGTTGACCATTGTTTCTTACAACGAAAATGACATCGGACTTAGCGAATGCTCATTGGGATTGTCCTATCGGTGTCAAGATTTGCAAACTGCCAAAAGATGTCAGGCTGTAAAGGAATGCATTCAAATGTCGTGGGAAAATAAAAAATTGCCTTCTGACAATGTCAGTTTCATAACCATTATGCTCATGTCAATGATGGTTGGAAACAGAACGTTAATTAAGGGTCGCTTAAATAAAACATTTTAGAGTGCAGTATGTGCAACCTGTATGAAGATGGTTCAAGAAACCCGGGATGAATTGCAAAATGCCAACACCCAAGTACTTGCTAAATTCAAAACAAATAATAGACTTTCCATTAAATAAATTTTATTTCTTTGAATCTTCAGCAGGAGGGTGATAAAAGCTCTTTTCTTCACAACATTTGCAGGAATTGTTAAGAAGTCTACTGGATGATGCATGCAGTGTTCACTTCCACAATGACGGTATTGTTGGAGAGGTAATTTTTTTTCCTATAAACAACAAATACAGAAGCGTTTTTGTGCTCATTTACATCAATATAGATAGAGTTCTTTGCCTTACTATTGAGAGTTGAAATAACATTTCTATATTTTATTGCTTTTTTCATATATTCTGTTTTATAGGATCTGTTTTATGACTTAAATTTTTGCTGTTTCAGTGTCTACGACAAGTTGACATGTTTATTGTTGAGCTACATATCATATTTGCATCGGAAATGGTAATATATGTGATTTGAGGCCAATCTCAACTTAATCAACCTAATTGTTTTTTAGAAACCGCAAAATTATTATAGTGATTTAACATGTTCATAAGCCATTCTCTATAATTAACAATTATCTTATCAGGAACTGAGTACGAAACCGATCAAAAATGGAATTTTTATAACTTAATGTTAAAGCATCGTTGATTTCACAAATTCCAAAAAGCTTGATTTTTTTCTTTTGATTTTTAACAAAAAATATTAAGACAGAGATTTTATATTTAGGATTCCCATTCCGTGTGCTCGATGACATGGTTTTGTAATTCGGAAATCCTGAATCAGTTAATTGATGATTACGCAGTTATAGCGGTTAGTTTTTATTTTTTGATTTTTATATGGAGTCGCTTGAACATTGTTTGACGAGAAATTTTAATGGTGACAATTCTTCAGGATGCATCAGATAATTCAGATTCTTGTCAAGATTGCAAAGTATTCGCTGCTGATTTAGTCACTACTACCAAATCAATGGACAGAAATATATTTGCGAAAAAGCTTGTATCACTTTGTGATAAATTATCGGGCTTCATTATAAGGAAGGCGGTAATTATTTGTATATTAGTGTAATTGCTGTTTTATCGATTTTTAGATTTTCTTACCTGTTCATGTTTTTTTCTTATCCGTCATAGTGTGCTTCTGGAGCGCAACGAAAAGCGAACGCTTTGTACAATTATATCACCACAAAAATGGTAAATATCAGTGTATTTAATGAAATGGAGTACTATTTTAATAACTCCATAACAAATGTCAATTTATGATCGAATAAAACATCGATTTTTTTACAGACTCCTGATAAATTTTGTGCAACTGCCTCCATGTGTGTCGAGGAAGTGCAAAATCGAGCTAGTCTTTCTGATGGTCATGATAGTCCAGGATGTGATCTGTGTCTTGAGATTGCTAGCGTGCTAAAGGAGATATTGGCCCAAAAAGAGTTTAAAGCTGACGTACTCAATGCTGTTTTAAGTATCTGTTCGTGGTTTGGTTCACAAAAACAGCAGGTGATTATGGTTAAATTTTATAGTTTTACATAAAAATTAAGATTCAAAATTTTTTTTGGTATTTTTCAGTGTGAAAATTATGTGAAGTTATACTTTGGTTTTGTTTACGAATTTTTTATTCAACAATTGGTAAATATGCAATGCTCAATACAAATACTGTGTAATAATTTCATTTTCATCCAATTATGCCAAAATGGTTAGTTATTATTGCAAGCAAGGGTAATTTTAAACGATTGCCAATCAAAAATAAACAATAAAAACGAAACATGTATTTAGAAATGTTAAACTTAGACATCGAATAAATAGGTGTTTTTGATTTAATAGCATACAATATTTTAGATATTGATACAGGGATACTTGTTGTTAGGGATTAGTGAAAGTAGTAGCTTGTAATTAAGGATTTAACTAAGTTTTATGCACAACTAGATTCAAAAACTTGCTTGCAATAAAGTGACTCTGTTAGAAATTTCTAATCAAATACTCTTCCCAATTAATTCGAAATAGGATTCACCAAAAAGGTTTTGTCAAATAATTGATATATGTTCTCTTGAAACGAAATTCAGCGAGGAAGTGGATGAGGAAAAGAATATTTTACCGGAAATAAGTAAGTAAATTAAATTGACCCGTATTGCAAAAATATCCAGCTTTCATCATTTAACCAGTGTTTATTTTTAACAGACATTGTTGAAATATCAAACGAACTGACGTCTTCAGAAAAGGAAGGTTTGGGCGAATCCCTGGTTCAATCTGACATACCTGAAGTAATTTTTAATTAATTTTAAATTGCAAAGAAATTAAATTGGACAACTGTAAAATATTGCCAATATCTTTAGGGAACTGCAAATGTTTCTGAAACTTGTCCGCATTGCAAGACGTTTGTAATTGAATTCATTGATGCTTTGAAGAAGTTAGGAAGGGTAACTATTATTCACACTCATTACGAATTATGTATTATCAAAAATAATATTGATAAATTGGCTTTTGTAGGGTCCATTCAAGGATAAAATGATGAAGATGTGTTTAAGCTACAAGGTTCCAAAATTTGTGGTAAATTATCAACTTTTTTTTCCACTGTAGTAAAATGCTTTAAAAAATATCCTAATATCAATGTTTATGTTGCAGTGCAAGAGAGCCCTGAAAAGCAATGCAGATAAAATTTACGACGATATAACGACTAAAATGGTATGGGATTTGGCCAACATTTATCCTTGTCTATCTGTAAGACATTTTCAGCTAGGTGTATTTTAATAAAGTAATATTATTGATGGTTTTAGACTCCTGACGATTTCTGTGGGTTTACAACGATGTGCAGTAATGGATTTGATTATGATTTGAAAAAAACTGCTGTTGGAAGCCCCAGGTGTGCGATTTGCCAAGGATTTGTGACCGAGACGAGGGATTTCCTGGCATTGAATTCAATCAAAGAAGCAATCCAAGATGCTTTTCTTGCACTCTGTCCAATGCTTGGTCCACTTGAAATACAAGTAACCGTTTATTTCATTAGACTTGTGTAATTTTTCAGAGTTGAAAAGACCGTGTGTCACACTAAATTCTTTTACTAGTGCACCAATATCATCAGTGATAAATACTTGGGAAAAGTCTATAAGTATGCTGTCTTTGCCATGGTAAGGAACGATCAGTGATTATGTGAATTTATTATCTCATGTGCTCATTTGAAATAATTTTTCCATGATTTTATTCCATGACAGAATAAAATTTGTCTAATTTTAAGCTTATAATTTTTAGGAACCGATGCCAGTTTGTAAATTTGTAGATTTCTGCGAAACTTCACATTTGGATGCTTCAGAAGAAGACGAGCAATTTTTCGATTTTGATTTCGACAACGCCAATGACGACTATGAAAACAATATTAATTGATAACGCGTTGATGAGATACAATGTAAAATTATGAGGATATGCTAGTGCAGTACTGTATTTGTGAAGTTGCAATATCAGTTGTAATTTGAAATTACAACAACACTAAAGTTGAAGATTATTTGGATCGTTTATATATTGTCCGTTTTTTACATGAATTTATGGGAGAATCCGCCTATTTGATGTAGTTTCTTTAAATTTAATACGATTTTTTTAAACGTTGAGCACTTTTAATTTTGTTTAGAATTTTTAACATTTTTTAAATTTTAGTAGTGATTTTGAACGAATGAGTTTCAATTGTTATTTAGCCTGTTCAAAACACCAAAAATTTTCCTGCTATTACAAATGATGGGTTTGTTCAATGCATAAATAAAGCTGGATTCCTATTTCAAATAAAAGTCTGGCTAAATTTTATAGAAAAAAATATTTTTTGCTACGAGTGCATTCAATATTGAATTCGTACTTTTGAAAATGGCGCTATTTTTTAGATTTTATTAATCATTCGCTAGATGTCGCTAGTTGTGGCGTGGTTCGATTGCGTTTGCCCTTGTAGCGAAATTGAGTTTGGGTGCGAATGCGATCATATGACTTGGAATTGTTTGGCAATGATAAGAAGAGGGAGTAGAACGGAAATTTGTCATCTCGAAGACTATTCATAAACCTGTATCGACGCCGATAAACTACAGTACGCCACTGAAAGTCTGCCAATTTGTCATTTTAATTGTTTCAAGATGGGGTGCTCGCCAGGAATACTGGCAATTTTCGTGATAACTGCGTTGGGTGAGTAAATCACGAATATACGAACGTTCATTTGATTTTTGTGGATTTTATCTTCATTGTATTCTGTCAACATCGCAATTTGGTCCTGGGTTTCGAAATTGCACGTAAACCCTATGCGCCTTGACCTTTTCTTGGTTTCTTTTATGTGGCGATTTATTTCGTAATATATTTTACCATCTATGAGCAACTTTATTAATTAGGCTTAGTTTGAAAAATAAGTGCAATTAGACGACTCGCTAAAAGCATTCATTGTACATGTACTGAAAATGTACACTGGCACTTTCTAATACAACTGGCACAGATGTGCTTTTTATACCTAATAATTTTATTGGTTTATACAAATTTGTTTATTGCCCAGTCCTTCAAATAGGCTACCATCAAATATTATGAAAGTTAACGCAAATGATATGGAAAATCTGGCTATCAATTTGTCAGAGCTTGTCTGTGTGCAGTCACTGCAGTGCGCCCTACAAAGTAGGCTTTGACCCTTGTCCTTAAAATAGATCTTAAAGCCAACAACATGTTTCAACATTTTCCTGGGAGCCTGGGCAACAGTCAAGGTCAAGAATAAGGGAAATGATCTGGGGTGACATTCGTTCATTATCTGACATCCAAATCAAACATCTGGTGGAACCCTTCATTTTACCCCAATTTCAGTTTAAAGTTGTTAAAAGTTAAAAGTTGTTTGTCCTTGGGCATCACATCAGGCAACATGATCCCATACACTAACACTGCAAAAATTTACCTAAGCAATGCCGTGCTTACATTTGGTTATGAATGGGCTAGGTTAGTTAATAGAAACATTTTTGCAACTACTTAATCGGCGTTGATACTTGCAATATTGCATCTGATATAAAAATGTCATGCAATGAAATCATGGAAAAACTTGAAACCGCATCCATCCTGTCGATGGCGTTGTTCCTGAACGTTCCGTCTTAAGGTAAAAGGTTTTAAACCAGACTAAAAAGTCACTCACTGCTGAGTCACAATCACCTGTTCAGCTGTTTATTTTAGATGTGTCTCTAGATGGTTCAGTGCCAGCTTCGCATGCTTTCTTTAGTCCTCGAGTTAACTCAGTTCAACTGCTATAATTTAGTCTCTTATTGTCCATCTACTCACTTTTTATCATTTCTACCTTTATAATTGTTTGCATATCAATTTCTTTTCGGAAGTGCTGTGCTTGCCTTATGTCTTATAATTTTCTGTATTTCAAATCGAAACTTAAATTTTCATAATTTTAGAATACTGTACGTGCACATTGACCTTGATTGCACGTTCCAATGTCTTTTATTCTCAATCAGCATTATACTGTATATCGTTGCAGCAACCTGCATTAGGGGTTTTGAGGTCACGGCATATGGTAATTCGTTGGAGAGCAGAATTGGACCCAAAGAATGCGCCAAAGGATCGTCCTACTGGTGCCAAGACCTGCAGACAGCAAAGAGATGTGGTGCTGTCAAGCATTGCATCCAAGTAGTATGGACACTCAAGAAGCTCCCTGTCGATAATGTTCGTGGCCCAAATTTATCTAATTATTATTGGGTGTCAAATGCCATATATTAATCTTTTTTTTGTGGACATTTAAGAGTGAGATTTGCGACACATGCAAACAAATGGTTCAGGAAGCTAGAGATGAGCTTTTGAGCAACACCACTCAAGTGAATAATATTTTTTTTGTTTGAATTTAAAATAATTTGGGCTTGTTTCATGTTTCAGCAGCATGATTCAAGTTGTATTGAATATTCTAGGAGCTGATTAAAGAGGTTCTCGAAGGGACTTGTCACATTTACTTCCCTATTAAAGTTATTGCTAATGAGGTATGCCAGTGTTCCTCTTTCATTGCTTGTTTTTCTTAGGTTAGATCTTTAGGTATTAATGATGGTTGTCATGAATTGTGATTCAGCTACTTTTGTTAGGTCAAAATTATAATTAGCTGCTGTTCTAGCTCGTTCAGTAATCAAGAACAACATTTAGCTTCTATGTATTCTGGACACTTTTATGGATTTATTTGCTATGTGTGTTGCGATCTTAATCTGGATTGTCTTTGTTTTTAGTGCGTTCAGTTAGTTGATGAATTCATTCCAGAACTCGTTGACATGCTGGCTTCAAGGATGGTAAATGCTTCAATTAAATATTGAACTTGTATATTACAAGCTGCGTGATTATTTCCGAATTAGGCATGGTTATATTTTACTACCTAGGATCCCCAAATGGTCTGCGCAGTAGCCTGGCTGTGTAACTCGGAGAAGATGAAGCAACTTGTCGAGGATATAAAAATAGTAGAGGTTGTTTGCTTTGACTGATATCGTTCCTATTTACCAAGTTTTGTTATTATGATGTTTGTTTTGAGGTGACAGTTTTTCCTCCCCTAGGAAACGTCTAGAGAGGTGACTCTGGGGGACAGTTGCCAAGATTGCAAAAACTTTGCGGCTGATGTCATTGATTCTGTGAAAAAAATGGGCAAGGTACGGAGCTTTGTTCTTCAGTTGTTTTCACGTTTAAACCTAATAGCATCACTTAATGGAAACGTATTTCATTAAAGGATGGTTTGAAGAATAAGCTTCTTCAAGTCTGCAGTCAGTTGCATGGCTACATGAAGGAAGGGGTACGTAACACTTTAATTTTTGTTATTATTTTATTGTGATTTGCTGTTGTTATTCTAATGCAGAAGTATTGCGGCATATTCTGATCTTGCATTTCTGTGGATCACTTTAGTGTGATATGGCGATAAAATCAAACCTGGATCAAATCTATGCCTATGTAACGACACAATTGGTAAGTCGTTTATGCACCAAGGAGGGTAGCACATCAATATTGACATCTTCAGCTACATTGTGGCTTAAATTATGCATTCTAGGATCCAAATGAATTCTGCGCCTTTGCTGCTATGTGCGTCGATGGCCTCGATCCAGTGAAGAAATCCTCTTTTAAAGTGCGCCTGCAAAACGCAAATTCTGCTGATCCAGAATGCGACTTTTGCGTGCAACTGATCACTAGATTAAAGGACATTGTGACTGCTAACTCAACCAAGTCCGAAGTGCGCCAGGTGTTGGAGGAGCTTTGCAAACAGAGCGGGTCGTTCCAAGAAAAGGTGCCTTGCTTCTGCTGAATAATTTGTAAACTCATGTTTTGCTTTTGAGTCTATTTGCTTTTTACTCACAATCGTAACATTGTCTTCCATATTTCAGTGCGAGGATTATGTGAATCAATACTTCGACCTCATTTATCAGTTTGTCATAGAAGAAATGGTAATTGATAACGACACATTCAATGTTAATTCACCACGTTCATCAAAATTAAGGCCATCTTTTCGCTATCGTAGGATCCGAAAATGCTCTGCAAAGTGATGGATCTCTGCCCCAATCAATCCAAATTTCGCTTAATTCGCAAGAAGCCATTCATTGCCGGAAAGGACGAAGCAGCATCCTATGGAAAGGGTGTTAATCGGCCAAAACCCATTAGTGAAAATAGCATTAACAAAGATGGTAATGGGATTTCTTACTAAGGTTTTCCGATAGATGTTTGTTCCCTCTAATTATCTGACACGAACTCCTTGCAGCTGTCATTGTCAAGGTGCCATTGTCGAAGCCTATTGCTTATCGGCCTCCACAGACAAATTGTGACGTCCGTGGTCATAATGATGCCCAGTGCTTGATTTGCGAGTTTGTCCTCAAGGAGGTGCAAAGCGCCTTGAAGGACAATAAAACAGAAGTGGGTAGCAAAGCACGGCTTTTGTTTTATTGCATAGATTGGATGACCGAAGAGAATTTTAAAATTGCAGGAAGCCATAAAGTCGGCGATTGAGAAAGCCTGCTCGTATTTTCCTAAGAAAATTACCACCCAGTGCGATACATTTGTCGAGAAATACGGTGATGCCATTTTTGCGCTGTTAGCTGAGGAAGTTGATCCGAGCTTGGTGTGTACCGAAGTAGGATTATGCAATCAGTTTGGTGAGTATTTTTGCTTGTTTGAGCAATTTCATGTAACCTCCTCAATGCCTGAACGGTTAGTCTTGGGAGATGCGGATTCAAATCAGGGTTTTAATTTTATGAACATTTTATGTGTCTATTGAAAGTTTCCGAGACAGATTCACTTAAAATTGGAAACAAGCATTCACTTGGAAATATTTTTTTCAGCAAATTTGACTCCGATCAAGGAGAGCCCAATAAACACAATGGCCCGGCTTGCACTTCCGACGAAACCCGAAGAAATGCAGCTGCCTTTGGAACGAATGTTCCGTCCTAGTCAGAGAGTCGATGGTAAAGAAGCTTGCCTCTATTGCCAGTATAGCATGGAACTGCTTCACGTTCTTCTCAACATGAATGGAACTAAGGTAACTCTTAGTGGATTTTGAACGAATTATTTGGAATACAGTTGTTGACGAGTACATTTCTAGGAATCCGTTATTCTCGCTATCGACGACATTTGCCACAAATTGCCAACAGTTTGGAAAAATCGGTGTCACGACTTGATTGACGAATTTGCCGAACCCATTCTCGACATGATGCAAAGCCAAAATCTGTCGGAGGTTTGCGGCATTTTGAGTTTTTGCCAAGGCCCTTTCGCCACCAACATGCTGATGCACGCGTCTGCTGCGGCCCGCGAAGCCAACAACCACGTAAACTCAGATTCGTGCGAGATCTGCACGGCCACTGTCGAAATGCTGGAAAAGCTTTTGGAAAACCCCGATGTCGAGAAGGATATAGTCAAAACTTTAGGGAAAGTGTGCACTTATGTTCCAGAAAAAATGCAGCGACAGGTAGGAAAGATGCGTAAACCTTGAATCCCTGTGAGTGACGTGCTTTGTGTTAATTTTTGACTTTTTTGTGTAGTGCCAGGGAATCATTGATGCCTACGGGATGTACGTTATCCAGTTGATTGCCCAGCTTGCAGACTCCAAAGAAGTTTGCCAGGTAAATTAGGGCCTTGCATTTGAACGTGTTGACGTATTAACAACGTTGCCATAGTAATGTACTCTTCGGCTTTTTAGGCAATTGCTTTGTGTGCTAAACCTCCTGGGCAGGTCCACCTCCTTGGGGGCAACAAGTGCACCTATGGGCCAGATTACTGGTGCCAGAGTAGGATTCATGCAAAAGCTTGCAAGGTAACAATCTCTTCTGCTATCTATTCTAGTAATTACTGTAGAAACGAATAAGAGATGGAAAGGGAAAAGTAGCTCTTAACTAGTTATTATGAAATAATGGCGCAGATTAAACTTCATGCAGGCTCTGGCAGAGATTTTGCTCGTTTGCGCTGTCCAGAAATTTATAACTTGGTGTAAACGTTTGTAAATTTCGTTTATGATGTGTTTAAGGTAAAAAATTACTAGTTTTTTCGTAGTGGTTTTTGGAAATTTGAAGACTATTGAAGTTTGCTTCTGTGATAACCCAAAATTCTGGCATTGCATGGATGACGTTTTCCCTGTCTTTTCAATTTTATTAAAGGATGTTTTTTTTTTCAGGCTGAATTGCACTGCAAACAATTCGTCTGGAAGAATTAAAATATCAAGATATGCGAACAACCGCATATTGGTTTATTGAACGGCAGTATTTACCAAAAAGGAAGAAATCGAACCTTCCCATTAGATAGACGATTTTATCATTTTTTTTCTAAATGCACTTTCTTTAATTATGTTTAGCCTTATTTTACAGTCCTATACCTAGGTAATTTTTAGTGAGGGAACGAAAGCCATGTTTGAAGGTGATCAGCAACGCAGTTAGTTGAATAAACCTTTGTTTATTAAATGTGAATCATAAATGGTAGGACTTTTTTATTTTCGAAATATTTATGAACACCTAATTTTTCGATGTCATCATATCCTTAATAATAGATCCCAAGTCCATTAGAGACAATTTCCATTATTATTTCTGATCAAAAACCAAGTTTTAATGTCCAAATATTGGTTGTTTTATGACTTGTCCGTTTTTAACATTTTTTTTATCTTGGTAACTGTATAGCAAAGTCAATTTATAGTTAAAAATCGACCTCAATAATTTTTTTAAAACTAAACGTTGAGTTACAAGGCCACATTTTCAAAAGTGTAGTTGTGTATAAAAAATGGTATTACTAAAAAACGGTGAAAATAAATCAGTTTTGATACAAATGCATTGGCATGCTTACGCAGTTGTGATTTAGAAAATAGAACTTGTTTTTAATTTTACTTCTCAAACCTCAGTGTTGAAATAAACTGTTATTACATAGCTTGAAACGTGGATGCATTTTATTTAAAGTAAACACTTAATGAATGTGGATTATATTTTAGGTATTTGGATTAGCTTTAAGATTGTTGGTATCATCAGGCTATAAATAGGGCAACAAAATATTAATTCCATATCTGATTTTGTTTAAATGATAGTTGCTTTAGTGTGTAATTTGAACGTAAAAATTTATTTTTGAAAACTTACATAGAAACTGGAATTTTAATCTAGCAAAATGGATAATAATAAAGCGGTCTTGTTCGTATGTTTCTGTTAGTTCTTAGACTAATTAAGCTCTGTGTGATGGTCAGTTATTTTGGCATCTTGCCCAAACATCACATTAATAATATTGAAAATTTGCCAACTGGCTTTGAAATTATTCATCGCTGTATTCATTGTTATCCCTCTGAGATCCATTTGGTAGTTTGTTGGGATTATTTATTAGTAGCCAATCTGCCAACCAAACCTGTAATTTATAGAATGTTTTGTGAAAGCCAGTTACATTTAAAATTGCTAACATACTATTGAGGATTGCTTACTATTGGATCCGTTGGTTTTTGTTTGCACAATTCTGTCAATCCTTTCAGCAAGACTGGATTCACAGTTTCTGATAAGTACACCTTTGCTGCCTGACCGGTGACTGTTGGTTGAAATGTCACTGCAAAGGTAGCCAATGTCATTAAATTGGATATTCTCCCATAATGATGGAAATTGAATTTTTAATTCATTTTACTTACATTCAGGAAAGAATATGAGGATTTCGCGTTCAGCACTGGTAAAATCACTGCTACCATGAACTGCATTTTTAAATTCGCTTGTTCCAAATTTAGCCCTTATACTTTCATAGAAAACAAATTCACATTTGGAGGATAATTTGTTCGGTAATGCAGATTTTGCAGTTTATTTAGCTAATATCAATCCTAAATTTGATTTTGTTTTAAAAAATTTCTTTTTAGTGTGATAACGTAGACGAAAGCTAATGTGTTTTTTTTGTTTTTTTTTTAAAAAAGGATAAACCTGCCAAGAACTTCGTTTTAAAATTCGCTTGTGCCAAATTTGGCTTTTGTACTTTGACAGAAAAAATAATTCACATTTGAAAGCTAATTTAAGAACATTTGTTCAGTAGTGCAAATTTTGCCTGGCCTTGATTTCGTTT
>JAQIXS010001320.1:0-31341 GCA_034700785.1 Rossiulus vilnensis | reverse complement strand
ACTAATATTAGTATATTTCTACTGATATCTACTGTACTGATTATATTGATCTTTCCACCAGGGCTGGGGAATTTGCTAACAGAAAGTTGCTCGATAGTTAATAAATGAAGAGTTTTGACTGTGCCAGGGGAGTTGCGTTCGGTTAGCAAATTTTGGAAATTGGTCAGGAGATAGAATGCAGTCAGGCTGGGTAAGCAAAGGGCATGATAATTTATCCTAAAAGGATTTTTTCTGCTATGGAAAGAACCATGCTCCCCTGACATCGCCATCACGAATCCATTTGTGAATGAACCAATAATTATAATGGGATATTTTTTCTCGAGCAATGTCGATTTGTACCATTTCTTTAAACTCGGGGTCGATTACAAAATCACGTCCCTTTCATAAACATGTTCTATGCGTGTTGTCTTTGTACAAATCCACACTCTTGTTTCACAATTTTCAGCTCTAGTTTTTAACTAAATTAATCAATAATTCCAAGTTAATGCCACGGATGTCATTCATCGTTAGATCATTGCTTTATTAGAACTGGCTCGAAACATGTCTGCACATGTCTACCTGCCATGAAGTCTGAACACTCCCATATACAGTGTTTGGACAAATTGACTGAAAAATTTGCTATGTCTATAGCAGCTCGACCGTGAATATTAACACTATGACTGTTAGGCAAGAAGGGGGACCAAACAGCCCTAAAGTAATATCATATTATACTCAGAAAGATAAGATAATGAAACATTAATTTCTGCATGTCTACCTGCGATGAAGTCTGAACACTCTTATATACAAGGTTTGGACAAACTGACTGAAAAATTTGCTTTGTCTACAGCAGCTCGACCGTGAATATTAACACTATGACTGTTAGGCAAGAAGGGGGATCAAACAGCCCTAAAGTAATATTATATTATACTTAGAAAGATAAGCTAATGAAACATTAATTTCTGCATACAAGGACATTGTCGGCCATGAAAGGGCTAAGGCGAGCCATAGCGCTACGCAAACTGGAGTGTCATCTCGTTGTCAGACTGTCAGTGATTGATAACGACAGGAATAATGCCAGTGACATGTCCTGGTGCTGGAGCATGTCAGCGCTGGAGAGAGGGAGAGGGAGACCGATAAGAGAGGTACACTAACTAACTCGAACTGGCAAAAAGACACGGCGTAATAAAATAATCGGGCCCAGTTCCAATTACCATGGCTTTGGATTTGGCACGCAACCATTGAAATGAGCAACCCGCAGAAACTCAATTTATCACCGGCATCAAAAGCGTGCCTCAAGGATGCACAAAGATTGGCGTTTGGCGTGCCCACAACGGCCCATATCGGGCCAGGGGGTGCATGCTAATAAACAACATTATGCATGGAAATGCTCTCTACAATTATTGAGTTTGCGGGCGTCGGCACATTAGTCAATGAAAAAGCTGCCGCCTGAAACATTAAACGGAATTGGCAAAATCAATGGCATTAGCGTGGTTTTCGAGATTTGCTTTCATCGAGCCGATTTCTTCAAGAGCAATTTCGCCCAGCCATTTGGAGAGCAAGTAATTCCTTGCAGATTATTCGGCCTGCATGATTGATTGCGTGTTGGTGGTCGTGGTCCATGTCTGCAGCACAAGAGCTAAATCAGCCTTGATACATGCATGTCATTATGGTAGAGACCATGGCAGCTCATTGGTCATGAGTTCTTCCCTGTTCTTAGACAGGGCCCATGTAAGGTGCAGAGGGTATACGTGCATGGTGCCAGTCGGACCAGTAATTTTGCTGTTTAATGTGCAATCATTTAAAAAGAAGGCCTTTTCAAAATAAAAATAAAATTTGCAATTTGAACTTTTATTACTAAATACAACGTTAACTTCGATCAACATTAAAACAACTTTTGCTATACTTAAGCAGGGTGGTGAAACTACTATTTAGGTATGCTATTTAACGCTGCTGATTTGTGACAAAAGCTCTTCATTTTGAAAAAAAAGATAACTATAAAATCCATGCATGTAATATTCTTAAAATTGTATTATGACATAATTCATTGACTCTACAATACGTCTGCTGTAGTCCGCTCCTTTGTCCACTAAGCATTCATCAGCGAAAAAACCCTCTCAACTTTTGCATTATGTGCAGAAATACAAAAATAAATTGGCAAATGTTGAGTAGTCCTGAAAAGCAATCAATATTTGAGGAAGGTAAAAAAATAGGCTTTACTCTTCATGCAGCCTATGGTCATTCAAGAACTTAATCCCTGCTTTTTTGATTTGAGGAATGAAATCAGGTTGCAAAATTGGAGGTATATAGTTTTAAATTAAACCACACGACATTCATCTGTCGTCAGCCAGTGTGAGGCCAAAAAGAAGAACAATGTTTTGGGGTTTATTTTAATAAAAATGTAAAACATGTCCTTCAATCTATAAATGTATTAATCTATATAGGAATTTTTTTAAATTCAAAAATATACTTTTGTTCAATTTCTACACCCAAAGCAAAAGTAAATTATCATCACTTCTATTTCAAAAAATTCCAAGTACGTGCATTTATTAAGGTCTTTATACAAGACTTAATATTAAGATTACGTTCTTTTAATAGAAGTTCCTGCTAGAAAGATTAAATTCGTTTAAATTTGCATGATGCCGTACTGAAATTATATAAAATTAATTCTCGTTGCTTTAAAAATCTGTGTTGCAACATTTTATTTCAAATTACAACATGGAAATTACACTAGATTTAATGCATTTATATATAAACGAAATTTTGCCGGAAATCTGATAAGAAGTAATCACAGTTACTCTAAAAATTGCGCCGTCTGTATCCCTTTTTTATAGGCCACACAGTTTGGTTAGGAATAGCCAAAACTTGGAATTGAAAATCAAAAGATATATTTAAGTTCAGAGTTTTACATTCACCTTCCATATTTCGATTATACAGCATCAATGCAGCTTAATCTGGACGTCTAAAGCACATTACTTCACAGGTTATCAAAAGGACAAATCAAACGTGTCTTAGGCATGTCATACATTTTTAATTTGTTCTTGACAAGTAACTTAAGGCTTTAAGCATGTCAAGATAAGCTAATGCATGTTGATAAGTGAATACTTTTACTTTTTACAGCAAGGCTGTGCGCTTCAAGTGCAGACTTATACCGGGTTAGGATAACACCTAAATCAATAGAGCATCACCAGCCCTAGACACAGCAAATGCACCATGACTTCAACTGCCTAATTACCCATTTGAATTTTCTAAAAAAAAGTACAGAAATGATGTGGAAGCCCTTCCAGCAATTAACCCATCCACGCATGAGCGAATTACAATTTGTATATTTAAAAGAAATACTTAACATACGTGAAAGCCTAGTTAAATATACACGGAATTTCTTATTTCTAACTAATTGTGCAACTTTCAGAATTTTCCAAAAGTCCTACCATGGCTTTTCAGGAAATCATATATAAGGAAAAAATCATCAATACACCAATACACTCAGCGAGGTGTTTTCCTCTGAGGATATTGATTTCTAGAAATTAATTATGCATCATAATCGATTTATCCATCAGCACACGATCAACAAAAAAGCACACGGGGGAAAATTTCATCAAATCCACACCACGACCAATCCTCGTCTATTGTTAGCTGTTGTCACAATCGTTATTTCCGGTCGACGAAGACTGAGGCTCTCAAGAATCAATTTGTTGCACTCCAATTTAAGTTAATGCTGCATTTTCACAAACGAGTACTTCAAAAAATACTAGTGTTTCACATTTCGTTTTTAGTGCATTTGATCTTGGAGTTATTCTACGAGAACCTTGTCTTATCAATCAAATATTCTAACAAAATGAACCCGACATGAAATTAAGACTTGATTTTCTGAAGCCCTGAAATATTATTGTTTAAAAAAGCGGAAATGCAGCAATGTTAAATAGCGTTTTATTAAATTTTATTGTTTTCAACTGATTGGAAGTGGATTTTATTTTGCACCAATTCCAACCAAGAAATTAAATGTTAGATGCATGAGAAATGTCCTTAAGGGTAATTCAGTTGTTTTTGATCCATAAATTTGAAAGAGGTTTAACTATTCGCCTTTAATACTTCAAATAACTTTTCTGGTAATATTATTTACTGATAGTATCATTCTGACAATAGTATTTTTGGGTTTCAAATTACCTTAATAGATGCACCAGTAATAAATGTTTATGTAAAATTTTATGCATTTATAATATCTAACATTCAAATAAGATCAACAAATATCAAAGTTTTGCATTCATGTTTATACATTGTTGATGCCTTAATACAGTCTATAATATTTTATAAAAAAACCAACAACTCAAAACATAGTATTTTTGAGAGGCAGTGAAATCTAGAAGCATTTTCAGGAGAAATGGTTAACATTTTTAGAGAGGTACTGCTATTTTTGATGATTTTGAATGATAGCTAAAATAAACAGTAGCCTCTGACCTAACACCATACATCAGAGTGACTATTAACACCCGCTAAATCCCCATACATCAGAGTGTAGCAATTACATGTATCTATTAATGTAGCAAATGTAGCAAATTAATTAGTTAGCACGAACACGTGTCAAATTATTTACAACACTGTGAAACCTAACAGGTGATCCTATTTGTAATGCTTGGTAATGACAACATTCAGCTGCCACAGGATAATGTTTGAAAATCGAGAAGACTAGAAAGATTAATTATTCTGGTATAATGCAAGAAGCCCAGCTCCAGATAATTGCTTCTAGCACCGGAAAACAGATGTCACACAACCACAACATGGTCCATGTATTTGTGGTTGCATCGAGTTAGCATCAATTTATCAAGATTGTCACAACTTTGAAAATCCCTGAGCGCCAGGGATGTGTATGACGTATTTAGAGCCAACACGAAATGGTGTCATCAGAGCTTGCAATGTTTCGAATGTTTCTGCATTTTTAAACACTGCTTTGGTGTTTCACAAGATCTCTGTTTTAAATTTAATAAATACAGATTAGTTGCATTAGTTCAGCTCAATTTTTGACTTAATTTATAAATTGAGATAGATAGACGGACATACCCTACTAATACCGGACATACCTACACTAGAAACAGCACTGCCTGTCCATCTCAATTTATAAATTGAGTAAAAATTGAGGTGAACTTATGCAACTAATCTATGTTTATCAATGCCATTAAATTTTTTCAAAGCCATTAAAATAAGGGCGTTTCAACAATTTTTTTAAGATAGTAAGTTGCCCTTTGATTCCACAGGGTAACTTTCTAAGCTATTTTAAATACTCTGATTATTTGAATCAGGCTTCAAATAATTTCACGTACATTAAGTAATGTCGCTATCATGAATTTCATGACCAGAATCTTACTTGATGACTTTCCTGACTTTTTATGCCAGTACACCTCATGCTAATGGAATCAAGTCATATTTATAGGTTCAATTCAATTCAACACCTTATTGTCAGAAAAGGCTTGCCATGTGTTAAGAGGGTATAAACTATTAACCTATGGGAATCGTTTTTTTATTTCCGTTACTTTTTAAAATCAGTATTCTTGACTGTTCCACTTCTTTCCAATTTCCATGGTAATGGAGACCCTGGTAAAACATTTCAAGAAATTCATAGACACCTTAGCTCATTCAGTGGCCATAAATAGCTTGAATAATAAAAATATACATATAGATTAAGTAAATTTTCAATTTTTGTAGAATGTGAAATGCATCAGTCTGACTTGGACCGCACATCCTGTATGTGTAATTATTCCATTGGCCATCAACACATGTGCGACTGATTCAAACAAAAATATGGTGAAACAGCTGCCAAGCATCGATTCCTGGTGCTTAATAATGTCTGATATCATGCTATCAGAGCGAATTATGAATGAAAGAAGAGGCTCCATATCTAGGAAGAAACGCTGCTGGGAGTCCTTTGATGAGTCTGATTTATACTGACATTAATCATTTTATAGGGTTTTCAAAGGCATGAATTCTGTAGAGAAGTCTTACACGTGACAATTTGATCAAGAACATTAAGAAGAAGAAACTAAATACAAGGGATTGAAAAATCAAGAGATATTTCACGTCAAACTGAGTTGCAAAGTTGATGAGTTCGTTTGCAAACAAGAAAAACTAACAATGCAATAGCTTTTAGTCGATTTCCAAATCTGTCTAAAATCCAAAGCACAAAACTACATACTAGAGGAATCAATTTTGAAAACATCACTACTCTAGTCAAAATTAGATTAAGTACAGAGTCCATTTCAAAAAATTTAACATTTTTGCAGAATACTATTTGAAATAATTTAGAACATATGCCAGTACAATCGTGTGTTTGTATGTATTAATTTTTTTTAAAATTTCAATTACATTTTTAAAAGTTCGACAATTTATTAAAAACAAAACATGCAGGTGAAACAATCAAGTGTTTTTAAAGGTTTAAATGACGTTTTTATTCTTTAAAATTTCCCTTTCGACACGTCGTAAATTTTTCAAAACGTTTGAAAAACTTCGCAAGTGCAACAAATATGTGTTCATGCTTTCAATTTTATTAAAGTAAACTATTTTTTATTCGTGTTTTTGGAATATTTCCGAAATATTTATAAAAATATTAACGTTTACGTTTTTAATGTTATTCTTAAAAGTTGCTTTATGAAAAGTTTGGACATTTTTAAAATAATTTATACACTGTAGAGGTGAAACAATCATGTGTTCTTTAAATGTACGCGCTAAGACTATGCCTTCTAACATTTTCCAAATGAGTAAATGAAGGATAAAAATAATAATAAAAGATAATAAAACTTTTAATAAAATTAATCAATTAATCATCCCTAACCTCAATTTTCTTAAGATTAAATACTTCCAGGATTTGTAATAAGTTACTGGATACAAAAAAACTGAGTTGTACAGCTTCACCAATAAAACTGCATTAGTGACTCCTTTTCAATAAATTTTCGGATAATGTTTTATAATGTAGTTTAAATTTACGTACAAGCTGCATAAGATAATAAGTATAATGTTACATCAAATATTAACATATAACTATCTTATTATATCAAATGTATACTGTCTAGTTAATTGAAATCTTTTGTGTATAACAAGTAAGGATGGGATTTTGGATTAATTTCGCTAGTATAATCCGGAAATTCTTTGTCGGTGTTTGTCATTTCCGGCATCAATAATAAATGTTGAATGTTCGTGTTTATTTGATAATTGTTATTTTGAAGTTTTTTTTAGTATTTTTACTACTTTGCTTTTATCGGTAAAATTGGAACATTTTTGAAATAATGTATTGAATATTCAGCAATTAGGTCTTCTTTCTGTTTCCAATTTTATTACTTTCTTAATTTCATTTTAGATTTTAGTCTTTAATGTTTGTATTTGGGGGAAAATCAAGATAGCAAAACCAAGCTCTTTGAATTTATTAATTTTCTGGCTTGAATATTAGTGGCGTTTAAACTAACAATAAGTAATAACATTATAAATTAATTTACACATACTGTATGTATCTATTTATATATATTGTTACGATTTGTAACGGAATAAATTTCAAAATTCCTTTTTGTATAAGTAGTTACATGTAAACCAACGGATTTGCCATATTGAGCTTCTACAATTTGGTGGGTATTAAAGATTAACCGAAACATTAACAGAAACCCAAATTTCACAAGACACTATAAACCGTTTATAATCTCGAATCAGCTAAAACATTAAGTCCATGGATATTCTATAATTATCTTGACTATAATATTTGGCTCAAAGCCCCGTAATATTAATACTGCACGTTGCCAAAATGTAATTGGCATAGCGAAATAATTGGACGGAAACTTAATCATCCCGATCTATGGTCTTGAAATTAAGATGACATGGCACGTGAGCCACACCCACGAAAAACGGAAGTAGAATTTCACCTTATCTTGGCTTCATTCCACATCTTAGTACCCGCCTGATTGCTATCGAGTTTTGCTGCGCTTAAAGGGAGTTGTCCTATAAGTTTTATCATTTTCCACTGTCAAAAAAATGGTTAATTAATAGCCAAAATTTGTAACTGTCACAACGGAATTAAGTATCTACATCAAAATCACCAAACAAACATTCTACCTTTCTACAAACTTACATACATATTTACTGTCATTAAAAAAAAAACAAATCAGGAATCCGTGCTATTTACAAATCTTCAACATTAAGAATTCCTAAGAATTTCAATAAATATTTTCTTTTACAAATCAACTTAGATTGAAAAAATGCTTTTTTCTCCTTCTACTATTACCTTCTCTCTGAGTCGAAATATTCATTTGATTATTATGATTAAGTAATTACACTCGCAATAAATCTAAAATATGAATGGCTACCACCACCCATTTAATTGATGCACAAACTCAAATAATAACATAATTGCGAAATCATTTTCATATAAATCTAAAATTAAAATTTTAAAATTGAACTTTTGTATAATTCTTTTCCAATGAGACTAATTTTTTAAAAAGACGACGCGACGTTTTAATGATGTAACAGTTCTACTTATTTCTAATACATCCAAGAGCATTAATGATTACTAAAAACCCGTTTCGTATAAATCTGAAAATCCTAATGATAATCATTATTTGTTTTGCTACTAGTGTAAATTAAATAGCCTTCATAAAAATCTGAAAGTACTTCCAATAAATTCACTTGCGTTAAAGTTTACCAAAAGCCATGCTTCAATGGTTATTTATTTGTTAGTGTAAATTTTATAATTATATTCTTGCACATGTAATTAAAATGACTTTAAGGAGTTTTTAATTAACATAAAAAGGAAAACCTGTAAATACTTTCTGATAAATTCACTGGCACTAAAGGTTACCGAAATCACCTTTCGTATACATCTAAAAATTATAATGATCATCATTATTTGTGGTTTCAAATGTTGTGCATTCAGCATTAAAACATCCATTTTTTCTAACTAATACAAAAATTAGAATGTAATTATAATTAGCTGCAAATAAATTCACGATTTTAATTAATAACAAATCAACCTTTTGCATAAATCTGATACGTTCAACGATTAGCTTCATTTACCTGATGTTATACTTAGATAATACATGTATTATGCATGGTATTATCTAATCACTCATCAATACATCTAAAATAACCGAAATCACTCAAATTTTAAACCAATTTAAAAACTACAAATAAGCTATAATCAATTGCCAATAAATCTAAATTATTAATGATTTCTAAAATCATCTTTCCTATTCATCTTTTCATTCAACATTTAGTTCAACATTTAGTTTTTAATTTGATCATTATTTCTTAAGATGTCTGATTTCCATGAGCACCTTTCAATACTGTAAAAAAATAAAATGACATAATATAGATTACCAAAACCACCCTTTAAAGTACAATCATACAACTCCAAAATTGGTTATCAGAATTACTTTTATATCACATGACAAAATCGAAAGAACAAAGCCCTTCACAAGAATTTCATTAAATCAACCTCCAAATATTGCATTTTTGGGATATAACTTCGGATTTATAGGGTGACCCTCGCATAGATGTCCGACAACAGGGGCAAAACAATTTGTTGTCCTTCTAATGGGAGAAAATTCTGGATTGCACATGGAAAAGACAAGCAGAATAGATGGAGGGTTCGATAAATCGGCTTCACTCGAACACGTGAAGGCACGCTGCCATCAAAGACAATGAAAGCATTTTTTCACCGGTGTCATTCAACGCCCGGTTACCATGACAAAAATATTTGTAGCTCGACGAACTTACTCAGAACACTTAGCCCTTCCCTTCGTCACCTGGTCGATAGTTATTAACAGCCAGAACAACAAGGCGCCTCATTATACAGCCTCGAAACGGTCTGAAATCCCTGAGATTTTTCCTGCATTTTTGCACCAAGATCCATGAAATAATTTCCAGAACTGACATTGCTGTCCTCATTGTATAAACGAAAAATCACTAGTGTAGTGGACTTTTAAAAAACTAATTTGAACAATGACAAGCGAATGTGTTCAATCCATGTGCTGTGCTGGACATGAGAAACATGTTACATAACCATTGTTGTCTTAAGATGTGCTGGACATGAGAAACATGTTACATAACCATTGTTGTCTTAAGATGTGCTGGACATGAGAAATATGTCAAAGAAAGCGGAATGTTTTCTTAAGATATGCCGGACTTTAAAAACATATCCCAGACAATCAACTGTTGTCTGGAGATGTCCCAGAACGACCAATATTATCTTAAGATGTCCTGGACTTGCAGGACAAGAGAAACATGTCCCAGAAAGCTTAATAATATTATAAGATGTACTGTAGAAGGAAAACATGTCCTACGAAGGTCAATGGTGTCATAAATATGCTGCACATGAGAAACATGTCCCAGGAAGGCGAACGTTTTCTTGAGATGTGCTGGACATGAGAAACATGTCCCAAAAAGACCAATGTTGAATTAAATGTGCTGAGCGTGAGAAACATGTCTCAGAAAGGGAAATGTCTTAAGATATCCTGAATATGAGAAACATGCCCCCAGACACCAAATTTATAAGTTTAGAACACACAAAAGTTGGATGCTCTATACTGTTCTACAAATCACAACAATATATGCAAATCGTCTATTTTTACTTTCAAAACACAACAGATTTAGCAGATATCTGAACCAGGTTGTCTGAAAGATCATTCAACATGCCATTTCTATCGATGATTTCAGTTTGAATGTGAATTATCACAATAAATAGGGGAAAATCCCTAAAACACTGCCGTTTCCCTTAAGGCAAACAATACCAGTGATCTCTTAAATCAATAAATAAACTACATTTGAATTGAACTGCAAACACCCGTTTTCTTTTAAGGCCTTTAACTGTCACCTGGTAGTTACCCACAGTTTAACAATAAGCAAAGACCAACATCTTCAGCCAAACATTGATGTGTAATACAATTCAAACAACTGTGGGCTATCTTTACAGTATCTCTCCTTCACTTGTACCCTGATGTTGATTAAGTATGGATTAAATTTCCTTCTCAAATAAAGAGTAAATGTACTCTCTATATTACATTGCAAAAATAGCTTCTAATTAAAATGCGTACAGCTCTGGGCGATCGCCTTAAAAAGATCATTGATGATTTTATTAGAGGGCAAGAACGTTGCATATTGTGTACGAAGATGTTTTCTGACATCTTTAACAAAATCCAGCATCCCTATCACTTAGAAGAAAACTAATTATTTTCGATGATGTTGTTGTAAACAAGCTGTCTCTTTGCGATGTTTTAAGGAGATCAATAAATTGGGACAGAATGACCAATAACATGCCATTCACAAAAATTGTTTAAAAGGTATTATACCCATGTTCCATTCGGTGCATTAGTAGTGGAGCGTCATGTCCAAAATACTGACTTTGCCTATCTATCATCTTCCCCCAGCTTCAGACCGGGCCTTTTCCTTGTATCTGTACGTCAAAATGTAAAAGAAAAGAAATGACCTTTCATACTAATTTGGTTCCATATTCTGTTTGTTACCTTATAATCAGCACGTGATGTTATGTGGTAGGAGGGGTCAATCTGTTCAACCCAAATTTATGTTTACAAATTCTGAAGAGTGAAAAGAACTGAAGTGTGATAGGGAAAAAAAAACATGGTAGCAATGGATACTGAGGTACAATTCTAGCGTTTGCCTGAAAATATTGTGAATACCACAATGCCAGGTGATGTGTGCAATTTATTTCAGGAGCATTCCTCCAGGGTGACATGTGGTACGTGTATTGACTTTTTCATGTAGGTGGCTTATTGCTAGTCATGCCCATTTCAAAGAGGGAAACCCTTTATTTCTATTACATGGAGTTGGTGTGATATTGCTGATATTAGCATTTATCGATACTTTGGATGCGGGATTAAGGGTATCGGAAACAACACTGAAGATTCGATAATATCAAGGTATATGTATGTAAAGAAAAATATGAGTATTGTATCGGAGGTATCGAATGGTACAAGATGTAACTGGTAGATATAAGTAGTTGTCCGTTCTAATCACTTGAATTCTGTTCTCAATATTAAATGTAGTTCAAGTCAGAAACATACAATTATCCCGCTATGTGAGTTTACATGACATCATGTGAAAGGTCAAAATGTGTGGCTTCATACATACATGTAGTCACATTTTCAGATTAGGCTTTTGCAGCTAGATTTTTCATTAGGAGGGATAGAATGGGTAAGGAAAAATTTCTCATTTCAAAAGGGCGAGAAAACGAAGTTTTGTAAAATTTTCAGGCCAGACGTAACCAGCCAGAGATAACTTTACCCAACCTAACTTGAGCAATCGGTCATTTTATTTAAACGTATTTGTAAAGGTGTCAAATCAGTTACTCTATCTTACTTGCTCTATTAAGGTTGACTATAGCTGTGGAATGCCCCACAAAATTAGATATAATTCGATAATATCCAAAGTTTCATACGACCTAATATAGTATGAAACTTTCATGGTTCGAGTCCCACTAAAATATGTTTAGAATTTACTTCATTCGTTTGATTTTCAAAATAAATACAAGAATTAATGGCAATACAGTTTTTTTACCTATTCAGTACATTGCATGTACATTATATTAGGGCAATTAACATTCAAAGACATTAAATATGCAAGCATTTTTCACCTTAAATAGCAGCTGCATTCAATAAAATTGCCTGTCATTAATTCCTTTTCTGCTTGTTTCCACAGATTCTGATCTTGGTTATAAATGACAGGCAATTTTATTGAATGCAGCTGCTATTTTGCCCTAATTTGCCCTATATTGCCCTAATATAATGTACATGCAATGTACTGAATAGGTAAAAAAACTGTATTGGCATTAATTATTGTATTTATTTTGAAAATCAAACAAAGGAAGTAAATTCTAAACATATCTTAGTGGGACTCGAACCATGAAAGTTTCATTCTATATTATGTCATATGAAACTTTGGATATTATCAAATTATCACTAATTTTGTGGGGCATTCCACAGCTATGGTCAACAATAATAGAGCAAGAAGATAGAGTAATAGAATTGACACCTTCACATTTACGTTTAAATTATATGACCGATTGCTCAAGTTAGGTTGGGTTAAGTTATCTCTGGTTACGTTTGCGTGACGCCACATCCGCTTTGCACTTTTCTTGCATTATAACTTTCCTCTCTATTGACCTGGAACCCTTTTGTCGTTATGATACTAAATATCATACCCAATTACATGTAAGTACTGCTATGTCCCTCTGCATATAGTCCGTTGAACTTCAGAGAAGTTTATTCTCGACATCATGTGGCTGGAGTGTAAAACAATTAGAGCCAGGAGAAACACAGCCAGTTGCATCATTTATTGTGCAACGTTTCGATATATTATTTATATCTTCTTCAGACATAGTCCAGCGCCAGGTTTTCTAGTATTTTTTGACAGGCATGCATAGCAATGTTGAGGCACAAAATCGGCTGTAGACGACATTGACCCGAGGTAATTATCTTGGACGATCCCCGATTGTCGACCGAAATGACATCATCGGCATGATTCAGGCTCAGCACCTGTGGAGCTTGAGGACACATGCGTTTAAAGTGGAACATCACTCGTGCATTTGGCACCACCCACAATGCGTTCCGTTGGCAAAACACAAACACGAAAGCGAAAGCGGGATTCGGAAAGTGCTACAGACACAGGCTATTTTCAGAGGCTGCAGTCCTTTCAGCTCCTGCCGCTTTATTTAACTTTACGACTTGTTTATATGCCTTTCGAATGGTTTGTCTGAAGGGAATTGCCATCTGCTCCCTTTGATTTCCTGTTGTTTGAAGCCCGAAACGTCGTTGGCACGAACACCAATTCCTGATCGAGTTGGTTTTAACGATTGCTATTCGAAACCTTTTTTGCTACAGAAAACGCAGTTGCGCCGCTGCGTTCATGTCGCTGCAATGTAGCTTTTTGACAAGCCTCAATAACGATGGCAACAGAAGGACAACGCCATAACATTAAGGAAACCCAATGTTACCTGAAATCCAATTTTCATAAGGATTCCCAGATATCCACACCACGTTTACTGAATGCCACATTTTCATACTACATTTTATCCGACTGTCACATCTTCATCACAAAGTACCAGGCAGGAAAATTTAATGTGGCCATATATGGGGTAATATATGCCATCCTTAACCACATATGAGCCATATATATAAGTCCATATATGGCCAAATCTTGGCATTGACACATGTCAAATTTAGATATAGCTATAGGCCTATATGACTGCTTATATAACCAATTGTGGACAGTTCACTTGTGGTTAATATCTTATTTAACCTTATATGTCTACTTGTCCACTTTTATATCTTTTAAGTTATGGGCATACATTATTTAGATATGTACATGTATGACCACTTATGCAAAAATGTTGACATATATGGTCATATCTTTGGATCATAAAAAACATGAATATACATGCATATGGTTGTGTAAGAACATATACATGTAAGTCCATTTGTAGCCAATTTCTGATCAAACCATCAGTGTATAGGCCTATACAAAATTTCATATACATGCAATAGCATATATACGTAGGCCTATTTATTTAGCCTACATGAATAGACATAGGGCCTACACTGTATATTGTCATATAGGTCCATTTGTGGCAAATTGCGGATTAATCCATATATGGAATATATGGTCATATACAAACATATGCGGTCATGACATTTACAAAGTTGTAGGTCCATTTGAGGCCAATTTTGGATGTATCAATACCTGGAATATAGGGATATGAACAGACATACATGACCATATAGGTCTATTTGTTGCCAATTTACATGTATGATTTATTCATATATGAAAAAAGTCGCAAGTCTCTATATACGTTATCTACCTGGTAACCTGAGAGCCCATATTTTATTTCGGAAAATCCTTTCCATACCAGAACACTGATTATCAGGCTTGTTTGCAAGACCCATGTTTGGAGATGTCAGTGGCCTCTCACGTCAGACGTCACAGCCAATTTTCCAGCACTTGGGCTAATCAGCCCCGGCGCAGGACAACAAACACGGGTCCAAGGTAAACACATCGAACCCGGGCCCAAAAATGGCGGAAGACAGAAATCGATTGGGTAAACAGCGAAACTTGGGGCAAATAAAATGGCGGGCGTGGCTGGGACAAGCAGGCGTTAAAATCAATGCGAAAGGCGTCAAGAAAACAATGAGAAGTGGCGGGGGGTGAGGATAAATCAAAAATTGGGTTAGCTAATAAAAGCACTCGTTAGAAGCAGGAGGGGGTCCAGGTTGCGCGGTGCAAACGCGTGGCAGAATGCCAAAAACCTGGAGAAAACAGCATTTTAGACCATCATGCTACATGTAATCCATAACAGGCTACATGCCTAACTGGTTCAGCCATGAGTTTGGAGTGATCATGGACATCGATGGACATTGCGATATCCTAATCAATGTTAGATTCCATGTACAAGCCACATGTTTGAGCACGTCAAGAGATGTAAATCTGGAATATTTTAGCATGTTTTGAGCATCGCTAACCACCAACATCATTAACTGCTAAACATTACTAACTTTTAGATCCATAACATGGATAGCTGGAGGAAACAGCAGTTTAGCTCATCATACTAATCGATAACAGGCTACATGACTAAGTCATTCAACTATGTGAGATTGAAGTAATGGACAACAATGGATATAACAATACCCACATCAATGCCTAATTTCATGTCCAAGCTAAATGTTTTAGCACGTCAAGAGATGTACATCTGGAATATTTTAACATGTCTTTAACATCTCAGGTGAAAAAGTTGAATATGGCTATATATGCACAACCTATATTTGTATAAGACCATACATGGCCATATATTGACATGGCAACTACATAAAGCCATATTTGGCTACATACATGTACATGGCGATGTATAAGTCCATTTAGGGCTATATTTTGACATTGTTATACATGGCTAAATATCGTATAAGAATGTAACAATATGTACATGTATACGGCAAGTATGTATAGACATATATAGATGTGTATGGTCATATATGGAGAGGGAATAGGCCTACTCACGGCAAGAAGACATGGCCAACATACAAGTCATATATGGATACATATATGGAAAAGTCATTTATGTCCATATATACATGTACTTTTATGGCCGTATAAGTCCATATGTGGTTAACTTTGGACTTAGCCATATACAAGATATATTTATACGGTATATATGAACATGCATGAACTTATACGGCAATTTATGGGCAATTTCGAATTTACCCATGTATGGACATGAATGGACGTATATGGCCATGTATGTCCATTTGTTCCCAATTTAGAATATATCCTTATGAAGAAACAATCATATTCATTGCAAAAGGCACGATATTCCTGTAACTTGATGCAATGTTCAAAACATCCAAACAGTGTTCCATATCTAAAGACCGCCAAGGATACAGGAGGAGAAAAATACTTTCTGGATTCATGGCAACCCCGTCAGAAACTTTCAGGCACTGTAAAAAATCACCAGCAATTATAAACCAACATCTGCATGCATATCATAAACTGGCACCACCCATGAAATGCAGACTATTTTTGCACACGGAGCGAATAAACTGCGCGCCCCATCTGGGGTAGAACATCTCTTCAGGCATCATCAAAATCACAGAGGCTGGTAATATAATGACCCTCAGTATGTGCAGGCCAAGCTCCATACAAATTCTTGTAAACAAAATTTAGGGCACCACAGAAGATTATTTTTCACTTACCCCCAAAACGTCTTCAATGGACCTGGAGCAATTATTTCGGGTTTCTGCAATTGGAGACCTCACCAGAAGACCACCAGCCCAAAGGTTGTATTAAGAAAATTAATCATCGTCATGGCAACATTTGAAGAGAGCCAACATTCCTATGGTAACCATTCACATGAGATAAACATTTTTTGTCCAAAAGCCTGCACAATCAGTGCTGCACGAGACCGGCCACGACCAGAGGAGCGTGTGATGCAGTTCAAGTTGTCATGGCAGTTCCGTTTTAGAGTTCTTTAGTGGACATAAAGCGACGTCGCCCATGACATTTCTGAGCAAAGGGCTGTTGAGAAAAGAGATGAAATTCGCTTGAAACAAGACAATATTTCGAGTGTGTAAAGGGCTGGCAGCTTGGTTGACATCACCGATTTCCTGCATTAAGATCAGAATTGGTCGATCAAAATAGATGCATTGAACATTGGCAGGATGATGTGTGTGGCATTTCGCTTCTAGAAATAAATCACAGAAACCTTGCTGTCTTGACCACCCAAGGTACCAAGCAAAATCGGTCAGGTGCTCAATGTATCAAAACTTTAAAAATATATATTATTAATGTCTTCACCTAAAACAAACGAAATTATCATCAGTTTGATTATTATTTATTAAATTCTTTAAGATTTTATTATGATTAAGTTATAAACTACAAGTACATAAAATTAGCCTTCACAATTAAAACGTGCACTGATGAAATCAAGGCAGTATCATTAAAATGGTGCAATTGTACATTTACTAACATTTTGGAATCACAGTATGGAACTAACATTCTGAAGATAGCTTTTTTTTAAAATTCGCAACCAATTATTGTTACTAACATGTACAAGTTGTATCTGCACTCTGACTGGCGCATTTTCCTGACCAACCACCAGCTGTAGTTTTAAGAAAGCCAAGTTTGCAAGTTACTATTTCGGAAATACAAGGTTTTCCAATAGGTAAAACACAATTCCTTGATGTTTATAAAATGACCTACGCATTTGCACTGTCGTTTTAGACGTAACTACCCTTGCCAATAATAGGTTATTGGACTGCAAATTCTCAGGGGTATCAAGCTTTTTCAATTCAATACTGGTAACAATAGATAATAGCTGGTAGCTTAATGACATCTACTAAATTGAAATGACAAGATCTCGCTGTATTCCACATTTGCCATTACAAAATAATGTTGCATAGTTTGTTTTAAATAAACGAAATCTTATTTCAAAGATGCCAGTCAACCTTTAAAAACGCAAATATGTGTAAATACATATCTATCGATTGAATACATAAATACTACACATTTTTTGCCATGCTTGGCTGTTATGATATATATAGGCGTCAACTTTGCACCAACTAACATTTCATACCTCATCTATAGCAATATAAAACACTGCTAAAGTGCTCTCTTTGATTAGTTCTATCTAAGCATTTATGGCTTTGATCAGACATTGGCAATTTATTGCCCTTCCAGTCGCCTAGTCCAGTTATTGTGCTTCTGTTATTGATTTTTCAGTGATGGTCTGACAGTCTGTCCGAATACTGACCACGCAGAGGATCACCACAAATCAGAATTTGTGGAATAGTTATCTATTTAGCCACGAATCGAATCATATTTTAGTTAGATGACTTTAGAAGGTAACTGATTAGTTTGCAACACTACCTTTGAAAGATCATCTGCCGCAATTAACGTCCACAACAAATTCAGACATGGGCAATATCCCCGAAGTGGGCTTAACACTGCACAGTCTTACAAGATATTCTAGCCTAAAAACCCATACAAAGGAAAACTCATCCTTAGCCTACAAAAGCATATATGTACATGGCATTCTAAAAAGGTATTCAACTACAGTAAACATGTTTATCAGCTTTATGTACATGTATGTCTCAGTCAAATAATATTAAATATCAATACGATAAGTGAAATTAACCTAACAGAAAAAAGTATAATCATTTTGCAATGGTATTGCAATCTTAAAAGTTCCATTATGCTGTAAAATTACAATCGGAATGCAATCCTATGGCAATTGAGGATTGCAAAGTGATGTTACGTTCATCATCACTATGCCCTTATTATGGAGCCATGATACCATCAATCCAACATCATATTGCAATACAATTGCCATCGGATTACAATCGAATTGCCATCGATTTACAATGAAAATGCCATCTTTGTATCACTTTTCCAAATGACACCATCTTGCCATCCAACAGTTTATCAATTGAAAACATACAGTCTTTTAGGTATTATTAAACAAATCGATTTATAATATTCAGCTAAATTTGTTAATGAGTGGTACTTTTGCCGACAATGATTTAGAATAGCTAGTGCAACACCTGCCATCAAACCGACATCAGATGTAAAATGATGTCAAATTCGAATTCCAATCAGACCTTATGTAAAAGACCTATGCTAATAGTATGTCTGGGATTTCTAACTTAAAATGAATCGATCATGACATGTTTGGTGTAAAATTAAATCAAATCTGATTGATTGCAATCCTTTGACGTTGCACGTTTTTGACGTCAAAGATTGTGATAAAATAGCAATTTTCTTACTTAAGCATGATTTGGCATCATGGACTGCAATCAATATGAATTGATGTCAAATCATTCTAAAATGGCAAAACATTTGCTAATGGAAAATTATTTCTACACGGATAAATCTCATAGCTTAACATTACCATCACAATGTTAAGAGCTAGAAGGCGGAAGGCCTTAAAGCTTGCAAGGATATTAAGAGATTTCTGTGGCTTATCCTAGGAGATAGGCCTGCTATTATCAACGGAACCACTAATGGGCAACATCCCATTGCCTCCAATTCCCTCTTAACGCACATGTAATTGGACCATGGCTTGCCTCCCACTGACTATCAGTCTATCACCTACATAGGTGGCCATTAGGAAGATGGGACTGGCTGATGGGGAACACGTTGATTTGTGCGAAAACGGAAGCAGCTGAAAACCGATGTGGATCAAAAGCAGCACGATAATGGTCGCCGGGAAGCTCTAATCGCCCGGATATTTATGGAATGTGCGATGAAGGTATGGGGCTCCGGAGCTAAAGAGATGCAGAAATTCAAAAGAATTCAATAATTTCTGGTAGCCATTAGCAGCATTCAGTTTTGCCCAGTAATTCAATACCAATAATCGATGAAAAGCTAGGACAGGCCTTCTGGATTCTGATGTCCTCAACATTGACCCAAGTGGAGGACGTAGATACGGGCCATAAATGACCTCCTTATTGTATGGTTTAGACCAAAAAAATTTGCCACAAATGGTCTTCCAATGGAATATCCTTAATTTCCCATAAATCTTCACATATCCACATACACGTTTACATACTTATTCATGCCCATATGAGTCCACATGTTTGCGTTTATAGCTTTCTCATATACTTATTTGAATATGTACACAATTGGAAATTATAAGTCGAATTAATCATTAATCCATATAAATTGTATATCTAGACCAGAAAGTGGCAAAATTGTCGTACGCTATTGCAGTATGTCCATCCATATCTATATATGCCTTTATATTGCCACGATTTGACAATAAAAATATTTTAGACAAATGCTGGTTGGGTAGGATCGAGGAGGAAGTCGCAAGGCATACAATTGTAATCCATAAATGTCCACTGTAAGTCCATAAAATCTATATATGTTTTTCCATTTTTATGCATGACCATATAGTCAAAACATTTATGGATACAGCTTGGACCTGAAAAAACAAGTCGGCTTAATCCATATAGGGTTAGACCAGAAATTGGCGAAAAATGCCATAGGCTTTTACGCGTAAGTTTATCCATTTCCATGTATGCTTATACATTGCCATATACAGTATACAGGGTGGCGCATTTAATGCGACACACAAATTACATGAAAACAAGGCACTTGACAAAAGTTTAGCCAAATGTTGGTTGGGTAGAAGGAAAGTAGAATGGCACAATTTATTTTGAATTTGGCAGTCATTTGTAAGGTCATTTCAAGGCCAACGTAATTTTTGTCAATGACAATCTCATGTTTTGAATACAATTTATTATTCAATACAAAAAAACAGAACCATTTATCTAAAAATTATTTTGTCAAATGCCTTGTTTTCATGTAAGTTGGATGTGCAAGGAAAACCTATTAACCCTTAGGTTAACTTGTGGTTATAGGTAACCCAAGGTTATTTAACCTTTCATTTAACCTACAATGGTGCAACCGGCTTTAAACAAAACACATTAACATGCTTCTAGAAATTAATTGGTCAAACGTATGTACCAACATTTTTTTGTTTATAAGCACTTTACAATATGATTTTTACAACATTGGTTTGTTGTAAGAAAAACTCAAATGGAAATTTACTTGTACAAGGACCCTTGATCGATTTTTGTCAAAATGAAAAAAGAAATTAAATTGTGCAATGTTCCTACCAAAATTAAATTCTAAACTTTCCTGACTTACTGTATAGAATAAAAATGGAAACAATCTACCAAATACTAACCAGACAATTTACTCTCAATGAAGGTATTTACTAGATAGCTGCTAAATTTGCAAATACGAAAATACAGTCTATTTTATGCCTGATGAATAACCACGAAAAATACCAAGGGAATAAAATACAGAAGCTTGTGAATTATTGCGTTTCAAATCACAAACAACAAAAGATGATTGTTATGCAACCGCCTTAATACATTGGCAGAAAATATTGCTGAAACCAACTAATGAAAATAGCCTAATGCGTTTAAATCAGAAAAATGTTACTAAAAATATTAGCATTCCAGCAGTTCTTGAATGCAGTCTTGAGGTTTCATCAGAAGTACATCAGCCTTGACTCAATCACTAAATTACTAAAATTCAGGAAGCAATTTTTTCACTGAAAACGACAAATCTTTGACGAGAAAAGAAAACACGATGGGTTATCTCGAAATATTCGTTATTATAGGATAAAATTGTTTGCATTTCAAATCCCAGTGCGAAAATCGAGTTATGACGTGTTATTTCAGGGCGTACATAAACAAGCTTGGGGGGACGGGGAAACCAGAGACTTTTTTGCAAATTGCATATTCTGATGCGTTCATCATCGATTTTTGCTGGCTGTTGCTTTGATATTAAAAATTAATAAAACAGAGAAGCAACCTCAAGCAAGAGCTATCACGATTTATCAGATACATTAAGCCGAGCTGTAAAAATGTTATTTATATGTTTGTGGAATATGAAAAACCGGCAGCATTATATGTACTTAAATGTATTTTTGAAAATGAGACACAGGAGAACTACATCAATAGCCCAGGGGTGAAAGCTGGATATCATGTTTTCAGATTTGGGCAAATTGAAGTAATGTTGATTAATAAAATATTTACTAAATAGCTTCAACACATACATTATTAAACAGCCTTTAGATAATATCGACGTAGCTGAAACATTGTTGAAATTTTATATGCATACCTACACGAATTCAGATTTTTCATTCATAAAAATAAGTAACAAACCACACTGAACATCCAATGTCCTAGAGCCACTTGTTTTACATGTTCTTTAAACCAATCCAATATTTCGAATTATATACTCATTCCATTTGTATATCATAATAAGTAGGCTACTAAATACTAAACAATGTCATAATTAACATTCCACATGTTTAATTCTTAATAGCATTAATAGGATTCTTGATTTCATAAACAAGGGAATGTCCTGCACATTCACTAGAATATTTAATCACACAAAACACTGTTCCAGAAGCCTTTTGTTTCGAACATTTTTCTTCTATGAACCAAATTGTTCATAATTGTTTTAAGTGATTCTTTTAAGAATGACAATTTCAAGACCATTGTAACATGAAACATAACTTCTTACATAAATTAAATAATATCATTTATCAAACTATTCCCATTATCCCGGTGAAAAGATCAGTATATGATTCCTAATGGATATCACTATACCAGTATATTCGTATATCCAAAATCCCTCCACTTTGCTCTAAAAATCACCTTTCCGAAAGCATGTCAAGGGCTTTCATTCCAAAATATTCACCACCATTAAATGCTTGAATTTTGTCGTTGTAAAAATCCATCCTCATTTGCACTAAAGTGTACACTCAATGCTTCGAATACACAAATTTGCTTGATCTAGTATTCTCGACATTGTATTTCCAGAAACATTAGCATATCTGATTCCACGTCACAATTAGAAGAGTCCTGTTTAGTCCAACAAGCACACCCTAAATTCACCAAGAAGCATTTTGCCAGGAATCATGACTGAGTAAGCGGAAGTACAGACCGTACTAATGTAAAAATTAGTCCACTATAACCAGCCTTAAAGTTGGCACTGCTGTGAGCTGTGAGGGCTACATTGAGTGAAAAATTACACTGATTCCGCAAGTGTAAGCCTGCATCAGGGATCAAAACCCAAAAACATGTAGTTAACTGACATAAACAAAGGGGGAATTGAGGGGAGAAACCTACAGCGCTTCAGCCTAAGTGTCTACTTCCTCAAGGGCGTGCATCTCCAACAACCTATACCTACAGTAACAGCACTTCTTTTGGATTTTTTTCCAGTGTGGCCGAGACCCGCAACCGCGCTCTTTGAAACGCGAGATCCCGGTTGTGCCATCAAGAGGATGGAGGAGCATATCCCATGACAGCCTCCATTTGCCAGTTTCAAACTTGTTAGCAAACAAGGCAGCATGAAAATTGGCACTTGCACAAAACCCGAAGAGAATGGATTTTCCATCGCCCAAAAACAGACTTGGCATTGTAGTTTTACGGCTCTTAAATGAAGCCCTGATATTTGCATGCTGATGGTTGCACCATTATTTACCAGTTTGAAATACTCTTCCAAGAAGCAGCAAAGTGCTTGCCTGTATTTGGTGTTTAGGTGCTCAATGCTCGAGGCTCGACATTTCTGCATGCATGCCCAAAGCCAGAGTTGTCCATCCAGGCAAAGTGAAACTTATCCATCCTTTTAAGAGCAGTTACAAACATTTGTACATGCCGTTCAATTTTGATTATAGCTTTTCAGGCGTTCCCTAGGTAAACACAGGCACCTTGTGCGGGAGAATTGATAGTGAAAATGCCAAACCTTCGACAGAAACACGGTAAATCCATGGCAAGAAACTGAAGAAAGTGGAGGTGATAAATCACAATATTTAAAGGTGAAATGGAAAGTTTAGATCATGAATGTCAATTTTTTTTGATCTGAGAGGAATTTCCATCAAAATAGTGCAATATAGTGCAATAATAGTGATTTCGTTAGCGGAAAGTTGAGCTCTTACTAAAGTAAAGTGAATATATGATAATAAGTCACCACATTTAAAGTTGGAAAAGAATCCTAACTTAAAATATAGCGTAGTAGCTCGTTCCTATATTCGTTATTACAGAAAATAAAAATTTCACTAAAATACAGCAAATCCACGATGCTGTAATGAATCACAATTTAAAGGTAAACTGGGAACTTAATAGCTAAAAATGTTTAGTTTTTTATATCTAAATTTACATCTTTAAATAGCAAATTCTTCCTTTAAATCAATAATTTCGTTAAATAAAATATCACCTTGCCAAAAACACAGTTAATCCGTCATAATCAAACACTCCATAAGTAAAACACGAATTTCATAGCTAAAATGCTTAGTTTTTCACATTTAAAATCGCGTCACTGAATAGGAAATTCTGGTTAACAAAGCATAAATAGAATTTTCACTGAAATATAGTAAATACGTGACACTGTAATCAATCAAAATTTAAAGGTAATGTGAGAGTTTTATAGCCTAAAGTTTATATTTTGTAGCGCAATGCACATGTACAAATGGGAAATTCGAAATGTAAAAATGTTAAGTTTCGTAAACACATGGTAAATCCGTGGTGTTGAAATAAATGAAAATTTAAGGATGAAATAGAAATTTTATAGCCAAAAAATATAGCTCAAATACAAAACCAGAAATACGCCAAAAACTTAGAAACTCATAATTTCCATTTTGGAATTCCAAAATTTAAGAACGCTTGAAACTTTGCCGTTATAAGTTTGGCAAAATACCGAATTTTCAATCTTCCCTCTAAAACACTTCTTGTATGATCAAACAAAATCAACATTTTCTGAAACTAAACACTGCAAGAAAGAAAAACTTCCCCCAGGCAACATTTTCTCCAGAATTGCTTAACTACAGTGCTCGTTTGGGGATTTTTTATGCAAAACTCAGAGAGAATGCAAACATTTGCTTAGCCATTCTCAGAACGCAAATGACAAGTGGGGAAATTCATTATTAATACCAAAATAAAAATCACGACCAACCTCTAGCAACTGGAGCTAAAAATCACCTGGCATGGAATTCAAAACGAAAAAGCTGTTTTGAATATTCACTGCTTTGAACACTGTTTGTTTGGTTCCTTCACTTGTTTGGTTTTGTTATGCAGAACTCAGAAAGAATGGAAACATTTGCTTAGTCTTCTTAGAACGCGAATGACAAGTGGGAAAATTAATTATTAATACCGAAATGTAAATCGCAACCAACCTGGAGCTCAAAATCACCAGGCATGGAAATCAAAACACAACAGCGGTTTTAAACAATTCACTGCATTGTTTTTTATAGAAAACTGAACTCTCGTTTACCTTTGCCTGACGCTAATTTGGAAATAGATATTAATAAGTACACGTGTTGACTTAAGATTGTGCCATTGCAGTCGGCAATCTCAGGCTGCTTTACGGCGCTCTCCAAACTGTTTAACGACCAATAAAACTTCCTCCAACATATCAAAAAACACATTCACTGTCTTATCTCGCGAAATAGATTCTGAAAATCTGCCAATATTGCGGCAACAACAGGCGCAATTTTCCGCGCATTCCACCATTGTGTGGGCGCACCCTTTCGAGCGCAAAACTAATCAAATTAAAGACGCGTAATTAATGCTCTTGATATGCCAATATTTATCTGCAACGGAGTTTAATTACTCCCAGGGCACAGCTAATTAGCAGCGTTTGCACTGCAGCTGTCCAATGAAGGGATTTTCAAGTCCATAATACATTTCAAGAGACATCTGGGGATTCATCGGACAGCACTGCCCTTGATGGAAGGGAATTGGATGGAAGAGGTGTTGACTGAAGGCTAATAATTTGCTTATTTGCATAAACTGATGTTATGTAAACAGGAAGCGTTATCGACATCAGGGAGTCAAACAAGCCATGCACCAAACCCTCCCTTTCATTCCATTCATTTCATTACAATAAGTCGAGGAAACCGAGGCAATCATCACGCTTTCATCAGTAACTGATACTAATCTGATGATGGTTTAGCAGAGTTCAATAAACGTTTGTGTCATTAAAAATTATCGATTTGTCGGTGACTGTGGTTGTTGCCAACAATCTTGAAACCGATTTAAATATGTGTCGAAACGCTTCATTTGGCTTCCGATGTGTCCATAGTGATTTTGTTTTCATAAGCATTTGAAAGGTGCTAACCATAATGTACCAAGCGCCGAAAAATCAACTTTTCAGGAGAGAAAAAAACCTGGACAGTTTCGTGCAACATGCAGAGAGAGCACTGATCTGATTTCGTTCAAACGACAACAAGTTCAGACGTTAAGCACCTATAACGTTTAATTAAGAACCCATAAACCAGAACTAAGTGAAAAACTGTTTTCGTCAAAACTTTATTAAAGTCATATGCGCCGCAAGTATGGCACTTCTAATGTAGCAAGTAGGATTAATGTTCAGTAATGCGCATATTATACGAAAATTAATTTCGTTTAAATTGAAATGTACCATAATTCTTTACTGCGAAATAACTTCTATTCAAAGAAACTGACCTTAATGCAACTTAACTTTCTTATCTTAATACATGTACATGTAATACAGAAATCTGGTTATGAAACCTTTCGAAGAATCACTGTAGCTTCAAGAATAATTCAATTCAATTTAATTTATTTCAATTCTATTCAACTCAGTACCCTACTGTCAACATTATCTGTTATATTATTTCAATACATTCATTAACAGATGATATCACACAACATCCGGTTATCAAAACGCTCGGAGAAACCATAACAGGACAAAAGAACCCATAACAGAAGCAGTATTACTGATATAAGTTTATGTTTTCATGCAACCAGATGTAAAAAATGGAAGGTGTTGGTAGTGACACTGGAATAGCATTGCCAGTGTTTGTTAAAATTGAAAGCCTGTTGTGATGTGTTAGAAAACACTGAACACCATTATTGACAGACAATGAAAACTGGCAATTCCCACCAATTTAACACGCACAACACACCTACACCTTTAACACTATAACAACCAAACATGATAACACAAGCAAAAGGTGAAGCTTAACGATCAGAGTTGCTGATCGATGTCGCGACCAATGATTACGACAGTGAAACATAAATCCCGCCAGAAAAGAAGCCCTTTAACATTTTAAGCAAGGGTTGGTTCCAGTGTCCAAAATAGTGCCTTTTGGGCGATCATGGCAACCTCTTGTGAGGGGGCAGCAGCTTGGCCACATTTAACGTCTGCCATGTTTATCAACAACACGTTTCCAAAACATCTTCAGAAATCATATTTCCAGTTGTTGATCAAAACGTATTCAATCATCCGACCATTCTTACAAAGTTACGCTTTCTTCTACTTTCCAGAAATGTTTTTTTCCCCGTATTTTCAGAGCTATTTTTATTACTTGCTAACTTGACACTAAAATCCATATTCGTCTTCTTTTTTATCAAATCCTTATTTCGCCTTTTCAAGGTCGACGTTGCCCATCGACAACTTGCTCACTATTTCCAGATTCCAGAACTTCTAGAATATCTGTTATTAATTAACTGCATTATCTTATTTGTATCTTATTATCCTATATTCTTTTTCAAAGGCAACGTTACATCTTTTAACTTGCTCAATTGTTTGACGAAGAACTACGTCTTTTTCTTATAAAACAGGGTGTCCGATCGAAAAATTTGATTCTTGAAAAATAAATGTAACAAACTTTATGCGTCACGAAAATGATGTAACAATTAATAGTGTACCACGAAAGGGAATCGATAAAACAAACCTACATGAGGACGCCTTTATGAGGATGGTGCTAGTTTGGGTAATACTGCATCAAGAAGGTGACAGAGTTCGTTCAATTCGACTTGTTTGGCATAGTAAGAATGTTCATAACTGCTCAAGTTAAGCTTGATGAGGCATTGTATTTCATCGTGCAAAGGCATGTGCATACATATACCTAGACATTCATGGCTTTATCTTTGAGAAAACCTTGTGATTAGTGGCAGGATCAACCAGGTAACTGCTCAAGTCATGATCAATGGCTTTGAGTTAGGACAGAGCGTCAACAAGGGCGTAGTCATGGTGCCACCAGAATCATGCTATTTTTACAGATTCCTGTTATTTCTGCTTCACAGCCTTTGAGATAAAGGCGGTCATAAGCCCATCCTTCAAGGAAAACAGCATTGTTCTGGAACAAAAGCTTGCATAGGCACATAAGATGGCTTCTTAATAAGGATATTTTATAGAGGCCGTTACTCAGAGATGAATTTTGGCAAGGCCAACATATTTTGCAGTAACTGTACGATTTAACTCTTTAGTCAAGAAACTTTCCTTATTTATAAATAAGATTCTAGGTCACTGGCGATTTCGGATGGCCTTCGTAATGATCATAATAATAATATTAAAATAATTGGAAATTTTATGCAATAGTTATGCATGGGCAATGCATTTACATGAACGTCTACTAGAACATTGCAGTTTACTAAATTCATAAGTAATTTCATCCCCAAGTCTGAAGCAGTCTGTCTTTTAATCATATTTAAAATAGTTTGATTCTACACTAAGTAGTTTTCATCCATTATAAATGCCAATGACACAATCATAGGCTATTAGAATAGTGAATGTAAATATGGCATTTAGTTTCTGAATTTCTCTTTGAAAAAAAAATGTCGTATGGTATTTAGCTCAGTTCAAAGCAGATTTAGAAAATGATAATAGACACAAAATGGTAGTGGATTTCACAAATTCCAAAGTAAAACAATGCAAGAAAATGCTTGAACGTTTCAACTACTGCGAATAAAATTTAAAAAACGTTTCAAAGAAAAGTGCACTAAATAATTCCAAGACAATTAATAGAATTCACAAAATTCAGAAATCTGCTCAAGAAGATGACAGACAGGCAGGCAGATAACGATAATGCAAATAGCAGGTGATAAATGCATATGAAAAAATCAAAGTTATGTATTCATGTAATTTAATGTAATGGGGGAAAACAACCGTTATCATTTGAAATTATTTTATCAATGCGTTAATTAATAAAATTTAGGATAAACGTATATACAAAATAACTTCTAATGAAAATGGCTGTTTTCCCCATTGCAGCTTTAAATCTCATTAATTACTTAAAATTTTTAATATATTTATTTGAGAATTTTGAAATTTTAGGGTACATTGCGATACCAGGAAACAACCGGAAACTGTTTTAGTGAACAGGAAGTGCGAGGTGGAATTATGGCCATCTGGAGGCAGTTTATGGAATATGCACATCTAAGACAATACCCGCCAAAATACAGTATCAAACTGTTTTATCATAAAACGGCTTTCTGCTAAAATTAGCATCGAAATCTTTTAAACAATGCATACAAGAAGCAAGTAGTTTGCACCCACTTTGCTAAGATTATTGAAGGGCAAATCTATGTTAAGAGAAATGGGAATCTTTGTGCGTTTCCGAAAAATTGTAAGTAATGAAACTAAAAACTGCAATCATAAAAAACGTAAGCACATTTAAATATAGTTTACATAAAGAGCTGTGTCTTCAATTAGTCGACAAATGATCTATGCTAACCCCATTCAAATTTATTAATTTAATCTTCACATAAAGGAACTATTCATGGAAACCCTCAATGAATCAGATAATCCCAGAATAAAACAAAACAAACGAAACACCCACACACATTGACTAAATAGGCAGTATTGAGAAGACTGGCTTGAAAATGTGATGCTGCAATGACTAATCAAAACACGATCACTCAATCACTGTCATTGGTGCTTGGATAGCTCAAGTTAACCGGTTGATGGCAGTTTTTATCCCACATTTGTGTACATAATGTTTTTCAAAAATTTAAGATATATATAAAAACATTCCGAGAAGGCAGTAAGTAGTATATAAGAAATCACAAATGCACAAAATTACCTTATTTCTTTCCAAAAAAGTTTACAAAAATAAAGTTTGACCTAAAAGGATGCCCCATCATGCAAATAAACCCCACGTTTATGCTTTTTTCCGTGTAGAATTGGTTAGTTTTATAATTTGAAAATTATAATAAGTACTTGAAACAAAAGTGTTGGACAAATATTTGCATAGTGGGTATTTTTTGGGGTTGAAGCAAATTCCAAGTTTTTTTTAGGAAAAATAGAAATGGAAATACGCTTTATTAAATACTTAAAAATATAAATGTCTGGCAAACTGCACACAATTAAATGAAACATCAAAAATTACTGGGTTTTGGAACGCTGAAAAAATATCCAGGATTTTTTATTAGAAGCCATACCTACACTAAAATACTGATTCGTTTTACTGTTCTCAATACGCCAAAGCTTTACATATTTATAACCAAATTAATGACAAAACGAATCGGTTTGTGATCCCGCGAGCTCATTAATAATGCAGAATAAGCCTCGATAAGCGCAGCGCACAAAAGGAAATCAAAAATTCACGTTCCGATAAAAGCACCCAGAACTACAAAGCCATTACCTGATCTTTATGAAAGTGTTTGCAATCAACAAACCCATTTGCAGCCTCGTCACGTGCAAGAGCATGTGCTAAGATTAGGCAGTAATCAGTACAAGAGGTGCAGGGCCAAAGAGCAATGTTCTGGAGGTTGTGTGACGTCACACTGGACATGGGTGGTACCCTGGTGGGGAAGGTTGATTGTGGCCCATAGATGCGTAAGACCATGTATGGCCATATATTGACATGGCAAGTTTTGGTAAAGCCACATATGGCTGCATACATTGCCATTTATAGAGATTGTGGAATATATCTGTATAAGACTGTAAGAATACATGTATATGTAAGTATGTATAGGCAATTATGGATGTGTATGCTCATATATGGATATGCATAAACATATTTGACCATATAGGTACACGTACATTTGTGGCCAATTTATTGATATTGATATGAGATTGATTTATATATGATTTAATATATTGATATGAGTGGACATTTATGGTCATTTGTGACCAAAATAGGATTCATCCATATATGAAAAAGTCAATTATGCCTATTTTTCTACCCGGATGACCTATCATGTTGCCAATAACCGACCTGAGTAATGCCCAACAATGTTGAGCTCTTTGATGATTGCTTTTCATAAAATTGGGTATTTTGTTCCCAAGTTTACGTATGGATTTCTTTAACGATCATCATGGAGTAAATAAATGATCTTGAATCTTACGTTTTTGCAATTTAATCATTGATAAGTTGCGTACATGTAATGTCTTTAGCCATGGTTTTAGAAAATGTTCATTCTTATTATATTTTAAGGGCATTTTGTTCTTAGAATTTCAATATGATATGGTGGAATTTGAAACATTGCTCACCACAGTCTAGGAAAAGTGATTTTATCTCATAATTTTTAATTTTTAATTCTGTGTAATATTTTCAATAATCATCTGTCT
>JAQIXS010001319.1:0-31344 GCA_034700785.1 Rossiulus vilnensis | reverse complement strand
TCGGCACTAGCAAACTACGCGAGTCAAAACTTGATGTGTTTGCCTACAAATTGACACTACAATCACCTTTGTAGGTTCTTCGAATAAATTAAAATGATTTTTCAAAGTTGTAAAGTCCTTTTTGAAACACCCTGTACATGAACATGCTCATTGGAATATTTTAACAGGAATCCTAAGTTTGGTGCGTACCTACACTGTATAATACAATTTGAGTTTCATGCAACGTTTTGTAATACTTACGTAAATATTTTCTAAATTTAGTCCAAACTACATATATACCTGCATTAAGTACTGTATTTGCGGGAGGCATTATACTGTGCATGTGTATAAATGAGTAAATTTAGATATATTTTATAATGGACTTATACACTTTCAAACATGTATTACACACTTTGTAATTCATGTATAATCGCTCAATGCATATGGCTAAAAAAACACTTAAAATCGAAGTTATGAGGATACAATGTAGCCATTGCTGATTTGAAAAGTATATTTGGGTGCCAAAAATGCATTACTGCTTGAGGGGTCACTCCGTTTAATCCCATGGAGGATGGGAACCGGGCGGCTTAAAAACGGCTTATTTTCAGCCACGTAAGGTACAAATTTATGGCTTCATAAGGTACTTACTTATTCTAATTGCGGGAATTACGCGGAAAGCGCAAAAAAAGAACAAAAAGGAATGAGAAATGCTTCTTTTATTCGCGCTTTTTTCCCTTTCTTCTTCGAAATAAACGAAAGAGCGAGAGAAAAACGAACGTCGCAACTAATAATTATTTTAATAGGGAGAATTTCGCAAAGGCTGACGAAGGAACGTTAATGGCGGGTTGCGCCATTCTCCAATTAGCGTAATGGCTAATCGGAACGGTTTTAAACACCGCGTTCGATAATCGGTATAAATGGTGCAATGTACCGCCTTCGTGGACGGCTTAGCTCACTTTTCCGGACCGGAAGCTTGTAAAGTTCATCAAAGATCGTATATGTGATTAAAATGAGGAAAATATATTGATAAAATATCTTTAGAAGATATTATCCATGTATTAAAAATGTACTAAAATTGGCCGAATTTCATATAGGAATAATATATTTTTAGAAATAAATGCAACATATGTGAGAATTTTAAGAAAAAAACGATTTGAACCGATAACCTACCACAAGGCTATCAGAATTAATTCTGTATGACTTTACGTGTAAATATAGAACATAAATAAGTCCGAAAATTCAACCGATGAAATAAGCAGTTAAAATTGGACTAAATATTGAGATTTAAAATCTTAATTTATAGAGATTTAAGGAAATGTTTAGTTCGACATCCAACTGCTCGCTTAAATACTTAAATATTTGTACTACAAGTGAAAGTGTTGTGCTCCATGTTCTGTTTTACAAGTGAACAATGAATCTTTTAGCTATAATATTTCCAAACACAAAATGTACAGCATCGGTGGTTTTACAGTAAAAAAATACTTTTCTTTAGCTCGTTTTCACTTACTCACACAATTACAACATAAAAATTAGCGAAAGATGACCAAAAAAATAAACCGGAAAGGACTCTTCATATACATTTACGGTAGCGTAATCTGTATTGCTACGAAGTTGTGATTCTTAGAATTTTTTAGAAATTCGTGTTAGACTTCCGGTATTAGGTTTAGAGATTCTGAGGGATTCTTTTCCAAGCCATGCTATTTGTATGGTACATGAATTGATAGCAAAGCTTAATATTTTGATCAATGTCTGCTTTGCGGCAAGTCAAAACGCAAATAATCTTCAAGGATTCCACAAAGATTCGGTTTGATCTAGGAAAACGATGGTCGAAATATGCGAGGGTCGGTGCCCACCCCACGCCAAGGCCCCTGACCCGGCTGCAGTGACGGGGATTAGGAAGGAGGGGAGAACAAGTGGATTAAAACGCGATATAAGACCAAGATGATTAATGGTTAATTTTCGTGATCACTTTAGCGCTAATCCCAACCGCCAGTGCTCCCAAAACGTCATCCGGGCTCGAGTGGTGCGCCTCCCCCGGCTGTCAAAACAGCTTAGCCGAGGCCGGACCCCGAGCGCTGGTCAAGTGGTCACCACACCTGCAGCTGGACTCGTGCCGGGTATTCCGGTGCACCATGGGCCGCTGCAACATAATCGAGCGTTTCGAAACGCTCCCGTCACTCACCGCCACGTTTTGCGGCTCGCTCTGATTAGCGCGAGCTGCTCAAGATTTTCGAAAGATAAAGACGAAGATTCGGACAGGCGGATCTCGCCGAATTTTTCTGCCAAACTACTTCTGCTTGTCGGCCAGGGCCTGCGGCAACGAAAATGCCGAAAATCGGTGGGTGGCGCCCGGCGTTGATCTTTGAAAATGTCGCAGACGGAGCACTGACCGTGCCCTATCCTATAGCTAAGTCAAGCATTCACTTTTAAAACGGCGTTAGATGGCTTGCATTCGTGAGGAATTAAAACATAATGATAATAAATAAATAAAAAACAAAGGAAAATAAAGATTGTGGTCGCTTGGAATAAAAAAAGTCACTCAAAATGTCGACTTTTTGACCACCAAACCTATCTCATCTAGTCCATAAAAGTCCAAATTGGATAACAACCACTCTTGACCCCTCCCAAGTGACACTGTCCTGATCACGTCAGTTAATTTATTTCGGAAGAAAATGACGTCATATTTACTGGGTAAATATCAAAAACAGTTGCAGTTTCTAGTGCTCTCGATTAAAAGGAGCGGACGAGCTCAGGCTTAGCATTTTCAGACTTCCGGTGTAAAGTCCACGTATGCGTTACTCAAATGGTGAAGTGGACAGTTTTATGAGAGTTAGAGTCGCAATTTCACTCTCCGCTCAATCTCACGAGAGAAAAATTGTCAAGTGGACAGACCATGAGTTACTCTCAATATAGCCTACCATGAAAAAATGACAATACTTATTATATTTATTATAATTGCTAAATTTAGGTTTCATTGCGTAGAATTGGATGTCCACTTGGGTATGAGTTATTTTTAGAATTTGAAAATGTCACGCTTAATTATTGAAATATTACCTTAATGAGATTTCCAGAAAAATGTGTTTTTTTAGTAAATTCATTTTAGCCTATAAATAAGCGGGCTATTTTCAAATTATAAAAAAAGACTATAGTCTCCATGCATAACCAATTCTATTTAGGAATTATGACAAAAATTTGAATAAAAAATGTGCACTTTTGGCATGGTGGGCATACTTTTGGGTTGTACTCAGTACTCAAAGGCCGAGCCCTGTCCACCCCCGCTGCGGAGCTCTTGAGTTGGCCGCCTGAGAGGCCTCGATTAACCGCCATTTTCGCAAACGCCTCCGATCGAGGGCCGGCTCTTGACCCGGGCTCCGATTCTAACCGGCGTGCCGGCCAAATATGCACTCGAGATAGGCATCGGGCGATGAGGGGGCTGAAATCGGAATCTAGAATTATAACCAGGTTATAACCCCAAAACCAGAGCCCCCACCTGCACGTGGGAGCCCACAACGAAAAATTGATTTTAGTTTTTATTTCTCGAAGGGGGGAAAAAAGCCAAAAGTGAAAAATTCGGGGCGTGAAGAGCCCTCTTAGCCGTGTCCACAAACAAAGGTGTGACCCCCCCCCCCCATCCTCCTCCTCCTCCCGGTCACCCTAAGGTTAAGGCGCCCAGGTATTGACATTGGGAGAAATGTTGAGATGTGTTTGGGCGCAGGTGTTTGGGGTGGGGGCTGGGGGTGGCGTTTAGTCACCGTTGTCATCGTTCGGTTAGCGATAACCAATGGCGATAAAGAACAATGGGGGGCGGTGACGCAGCACTTTTCGAATAAATAGTGCGGATGAACTAGCACGCGGCATGATTGACAGATGGCGCTTTGGCATGTTTTCAGCCAGGGCCTCGGAGGTGGGGTGGGTGGGGAGGGGAGGAAGACGCGCTCGGCGGCGGGGGTGAAAGACCAAGTGGGGATGGGTACCACTTGACGGAGTAGGGTTGCGAACTTGGGGGAATCGGGGCAGGGGGACCAGCATGGCGTTCTGGCGACGCCATCTTGTCTTGAGAAACTTTCGGCGGTACCATCTGGTAGGCTCAGATCGGACCAGGATCTGCAGACATGAGGCAAAGTCTGAGCTGCAAACGTCTTCCCAATGTGGTTAGCGTTACTGTCCGTGCGTCATTGTGCAGGAATGTAGGATTGTGGGTTCCAGCATTCCACACCATCGTGTAGGAATGTATTTTCCATTCCACACCTGTGTGGCTCCACTATTACACACCATCTTGCTTGTAGAAATAAAAGTTCCACTGTTCCACACTATCTTGAATTAAATTACATGTTGATTCCACTATTCCATACCTTCTTGCAGGAATGTGGATTCTACTTTTCCATACCATCTTGTAGGAATGTGGATTTTACAATTCCACATCACCTTGTAGGAATGTAGGTTACACTTCCATATCATCTTTTAGGAATGTAGATTCCGCTATTCATCACCATATTTTAGGAATTAATGTATTTCTATTCCACATCATTGTGTGGTTGCACTCTTACACACCATCTTGCTTGTAGAAATGAAGGTTCCACTGTTCCATACTGTCTCGTCGGAATGTGGATTCTACTATTTCACACCATCTTGTAGGAATGTGGACTCCTTGTGGTAATCCGTCTTGCAAGAATCGTGGAACCTACATTCCTACAAGATCCGCCCTCGAGCTCTCTTCCTTTGTCACGCAGCCACTGGCGCTAACCTCCTCGTTCTTTCTTCCAAAGAATTTCCATCACCTGTTTTTTATACGTACCCTATCATCTGCCCCTTAATTAATGTAACCATTAATCCTCATTCTTCCCGTTCCTGTCCCGCATCTTCTCTAGTCCCTTTTTTCTACAGCAATGAAACCTCCGAAGATACGCGTCGGCTTTTTCATAACTGATTGTTCCATCATCCATGTCTATTAAATTTCTTATGCATAACAATTATTTCAAATTACGTAAGATCCTAGTGGACGACCAATTCTATACGAGTGCCAACAATTGTAGCATTGCCATTCAGTATTTGAAGCAAACGTGTGTATTTTTTTTTTTTTTTTTTTTTTTGCACGGTGGGCATTCTTTTGGGTCGGACGTAAAATCCATCTTCCTTCCCGCTTCTGCAAACAACGTTTTCCATCCGAAATGTGCCCCTCTCACCTTTCACTTCTCCCATTGTCACGTCTCTGATAAACGACCCGGTCAGCACTGGGGCGCATCGTTCGGACATGACAGCGCCCTCTGGAACCCGCGTGTTCTTCCTTCATGTTCCCATATTTCAAGCAAACAGTAGTCGTACAAGCCGGTATCCGCAATGAAGAGTGACACTGACACGACCCCCCCTAAGACAATCGACACTGGACATGAGAGAAACGAGCTTCCCCGGCTACTTTGCGATGCAGGTCCCGCTCCGCACCCCCACGTCGACGGCGAAATTTCGGAATGCGAGACCCGTTAAACGCGAGCTGGCCTTCGACCCCCAGAGGGGAGGGAGGAATGCCCGCCGTGGTACATGTGCTTTCTGCGGCGTTTTCAACCCGGCCGTTTTGATTTGTGTTGCAGGAGGACCTGTTGATCCACGGGGACAGCGTGTACGACATCATTGACAAGCAGGACCACCAGGCGGTGCAGTCGGAGCTGATGAGGAGCGCCAGTTCGCCTCTGGACGACGAGAGGATCTTCCTCTGTCGCATGAACGTCTCCAGGAACGCCAGGCGACAGATGCGCTTCGGGGACCAAAAAGTAAGCGAAATCGCCTCGGAGTTCCGCCACCCCAGACCATTTATGGAACTCCGGGCCCGTTCGGATCCATGCTGTTGGTCGCGTTTTCTGCATGAAATTAGACGTTGGAATGCTCTTCCGAAAGAGAGCCCTAAGGGCAGGTTGCACCATTGTGTGTAAAATGAAACGTTAGATAACCCTGGTGGAAAGATCAGTGTAATCAGTACAGTAGATATCAGTACAAATATCCTGATATTAGTAAAAACTGTAGTGATATTACGAATTTTACCATTAACCATTAGTATATCATACCATACCATTCCCTTCGTAGTTCCAAAAACCACTATAATATTGATATCATAAATCCCAAACACCAGTATGTGTATATGCATGTAGTGATATCACTATAATTCTATATTATGCATGTGTATACATACTGGTTTTTTGGACTTCTGATATCAGTAACCTAATTATAGTGGTTTTTGGGTGATATGTATATGATTCTATATAATGCTTTATATAGTGATATCAGTATAGAATCACATGCTGATGTTTTCACCAGGGAACCTGAAAATAACTGCCGAAACTTTAGATCTCTGTTAGCATCAATATGTGCTTTTTTCCTATTTAAAATACCGTTTAGGTAAAGTGTCAGTAATTTTTACATAGCAGTTTTTTTTTCATAACCGCTGCCTAAATTCATTAAAAAAAAATATCACAAATATTGGATTACGTTATATTTCCTAAAAAAATTGTTTTCGAAATACATCTATCCTTAGCCTAATTTCTTAGTGAGGGACGCTCTTGAATATCGTCGTAAATTCACCTTATCAAGTTTATTATGCGGATATTTTTATGCACATATTTAGGAAATACACTAAAACCCATTATTTGTGATGGTTCCAAAACAAATTTTTGATCTTGCGTTGCAAAAAATACTTCAGTTTTTTAAATTTATTATAAATTCTAATATAGAATGACTCATTATAGATCGAGACCATTGCTACGGGATATTTTTTCAATTTTTTTCTTCTGCCAATTAACGAAAAAAATTGGTCATTTTAAAGTATCTTTTTAGCAATTGTAGTATTTCCTTGTAAAGACACTTGAGTTTAGTGCCAGAATAACCCTCCGTTCCTGTCATTTGGAGGCTCTTTAGTAAACACTAATAATGGGGGTCGGACCCCCTGGAGCAAGATGCTCACCCCTCTCCCCTGCCTTTCTAAATTACACCCGATTAAAGTTTCAAAATCGGCTGTGTGACGTCACTTCACACTGGAGGGCTGTCGAGGCTTACCGTTTGTTATTGTTTGCTGAGTTGTTATTTTTACGCTCATTTGTTTATTTGCTCTTCAGGTGGTTTTGGTGCAGGGTCACTTCTTGAGTTTCCTGCCCCTGTGCAGCCGCAACGAGCCCGTTTTTTTGGCGACCTGCACCCCCGTGGCCATGCCCGAAACGAGGGAGTGTGTCGTGCAGGGCAGCACCAACATCTTCACCTCCATCCATTCCATGGATATGAAATTCGTGCACCTGGATAAAAAGTAAGACTTATTTACAATGTTGTCTGTTTTGGTGCACCGTTTGGGATGAGACCGTTGTCTTAATAAATTTTATAAACGCAGCTATTTAGTAGTGTAATTGCGAAAGTATAGACTGTTTCTTCCAGAAAGACGTGAAATCTTGACAAATGATCGAATGATTTTTCTAGAAAACAAATCCTTCAGCATGCAGGGTAGCCCGGTTGGAAAAATTAAATATGGACCTACATTAAGTGACCTAGTTTATGTATGGATAGACCCGAAATTGGCCACAAATGCACCTACACTGTATTGTGAAAGCCCAAAAATCCATTTACACGGTATGCCCATGTATGGTTTTACATTCTTACATAGGACCATGTACTGTACATGTCAATCAACTTATTTACAGATATGGTTATGTATCTCTGTATGTCCATACCTGGAATATGCATTTATATAATGCAGTAACGCATAAGAATATTATGATAATTAGGAATGCTTTCATCACTTATTGTGGCGATTGTATGATAACAAGTCAGTTAAAGAATGTGTTCATAAGAACAGCAGTAAATCACGTGGGGATGTGAGGAATGTTCCATCGAAATTTCCATTATGAATGCTTATAATGTAATAGCACATTCCAGATTTTACAAGAATGAAAATGTTTTATGGCAATTTGATTTATGGCCATTTTTTAACTCATAAAGATGTAAAACTGCAGAAAATGGCTTATAGAGGATTGGCCCGCCTCTGGCATAAACTGGATTACTTATCCAGCGATCCATCCCGACCTTCGACTTCATTTTTTTTTTTTTTTGGTAGAAATTGTTGTGAGATAATATTCTGGGCCTTACTATAGATCCCAACGATAATGCAGGAGTAAATTTACAACATCCTTCGGATGTGTTTTGTTTTTGGTGTTTGAGTCTACAATGCCCTAGCAGTTGTACCTGATCGACCTTATTTGATGCAGCCATTATTCCTAATTTTTAATCTTGGGCATCAAGATTCGTTGCTGATGAAGCCCTCACCGAAGTTCGATGCCCTCCTTCAACACGTAAACCACGTTGGTGCATTTCGTGCATTTAGTTGGTGCCTTCCTGTTCCATACAGTGTATATGTTTATTCCAAACGTACATGTATGACATTGACCAATATTAGAATTTCGTTGCTCATGCATCCTAGCTGCAGGGATGACGTCAACCGCGGCCAAATGACCAGAATATGAATTTTGACTAACGCTCTGAAACTAATTTAATAAAAAAAATAATAAACGTTTCGGTGGGGCTCCCGCTGCCAAAATTATTTCCTTCTGTAGTTCAAGGTAGCGCCCCCTGTCGCTAACCTGGCCGCCCCCACCTTGAGCCTCATAACACAACCGCACAGGGAAAAAAACGCTGAAAATAATTAGCACCATGAAATATGCTTCGCATTCAAATGACAATTTAATTGGTTTCGTTACTTGCTGTTAATTGGTAAAACAGAGACATTTTTCCGCCAACGAATGCGCACCCCTACAGTTTGCTCAACAGTTGCCATGGTAATGGCAGCGCGAAGGCATTGCGGTCTAATGAATTAAACTTTTTTCGGTTTATGGTCAACATTATTAACTTTGGTTGGTTTAGTGCCTTTCTGCTAAAAGAGACGGTCAGTTTGACACCATGGAAAGCTTTGATCTGGCCAGAATTCCAACATCTGGACGCTTTTGTAACGATTGTAGTAGGTCATGGGATTGCTCACACTCATATTCAAAGTAGCTTCTCAAATCTTGAACACGTTTTGTGCAGCTTCTTCCTTCCCAACCCTCCACCCGCGAAACTGCCCCTAGTTGAGGGATTGGGCCCTGGAGAGATGCGTCACAGTACTTATTCCCTGCAAAAAATGTTTACAGCCGCCATCTTGAGGCTCTTAATGTTGGTTGGACTCACTGATAAAGACGTCAGTCAGCTGTCAGAAATTCAGAATGAATGATAGGCCCCAAACTACGGAAAAATGAACAAAGTTGAAGACGTTAAAAAAAAGCAAATGGCGCCTAAATTAGGTTTTCACGAATATCGATTACCGAGCTTAATTGCGGAAACACGTTTCGGGGCTGGGCCCTCATCTGCGGCTTGATCATCTCATCATTTGTGGCGAAAAGGCTCTCTCGCAATTTGCATACGCGCTAAGAAAACAATTTTTCGTTCGGTGAAAAATTGGAAAACCACGAAAGTTGGGCGCGCTAATTGACGCCTATAAAGAAACGTAATTGGGTTTGCATGTCGGTTGTGGTGCGTGAGACACGTTCTGTTTCGGATGCTGGGGTAGGGTAGGGGTGCCGACCACACCCTGTCGGCCCTTGACTCACCCTGGCCTGAAACGGTCTTTTGCCTATAAAATGGCCAGGTCATTTACATGCATGTTTTCCAAGAGGCTTTTCAAAACTTAAGTATTGTTTATGGTCAAATAGTGTTCGGAAGGTGATCATCACCAGTGTAGATAACAAGTGCTTGGAAATTATTTAACATTTCAGTTTTTTTGAAGAGCATGGAAAATAATGTGCAATATTTCCAGTTAAATGGTGTCACCATGAGAAACTTTGCTTCACCAGAAGAATCTTAGCTTTTTTCGAGGCAGCAATGATGTTTTGTCCTGAATCTCAGATGATTCATTATTTTATGATTCATTTTGGTTCTTGTTTATGAAAAATGTTTATTTCATTACCCGCGTCTCTGGACTTGGCACATGGGCGCGGTACTGGTCTTGAAATGCCCATAAAAACTGCAAATGATATCAGAAAAAAAAACTATGAGCATTTTTGAAAGTGTTGTTGACAAGATGACGTCACTTCGGAGTGATTTTCAAGTTCATGGCTGTGGGGGAGTGCAGGCATGCCGTGGTCAGTTTTGGGCTAGGAGGCTAGGCTCAAAAATGTGTTTGGACCTAACAGGATGTGATGGAATTCCAAAAAAAAATGAATGGGTTGGTCTGATTACGTTGCGCTTTTCAGTAAAACAGCAGGATTAGTACCCTGGATGGCTTCGCACTGCATTTCGGCGAAAACCTTTTTTTTTAATGGCGTTGTTTGTCATTCAATCTTCTTACTGTATTTCGGGTTCAGGTGATATCGTTTTAACATTTAGCCGATGATTTGAATTGACCTGAATATAATCTCAGATGAGTAGCAATTCACAATGGGGAAAATCATCCACGAATTGACAATATTTTATTCAAAATCATGCTAAAACGAAAGATTCACTCGATTATTTTATTTTTATTTCCAGTGGTGAATTTCATTTAGGATACACTAAAGAGGGCATTCAGGGCACGTCATGGTACCAACTTATCCACTGGGAGAACATCAAGGAAGCGCAGACGAAACATCGGATGAGTAAGTCCGCATGCTTACATTTCCACTGGATGTAGATCCTTTTAAATTTTTTGTGTGCAAAAATGCTGGTTATTTCTTTTAAAAAAAAACCTGAATTATGCCTACATATACAAAATTTCCCAACACACGTATAAGAAATTCCTAAAACAAACTAAGCACCTAACCTAATCTGTCCCATGTAAAATTGACATTACATGGTGTTGTAAAAATGGTGACCAGCTGGCAGAGTTTACGGACACCCTGTATACTGTTTATTAAATGTATTACCATTTTTATTGTTATCCATTTAAAGTAAGCGTTTTAGATTAGAATTGTCGATATAGGCGTTAATATGACTGGAGGTTTAAAATCCTTTGGCTCAGTGAATAATAGGTGTTTTTTTCGGAAGTCTACAAAAGTGTAAAAGAACCAATATTCAAATATTTAAAAATTAACTCTAGCCCTATAGTTATTTTTCTATGTAGAATTAGTCGCCCACTATGGCCAATCGAATTTTATTTGAAAATGCGCCATTTATCATAAAAAGTTAAATAAACATGGACACAACCTCTAATGTGGGTTTTCTGAGGTTACATTGGCTACTTTTGTACCGTTGCAGTAACCCAGGCGGACCAGGATCGAGCCTGCATTCTGTTGCTGAGGTTGCAGTCACACCACGGCTACTGGCTCTGGATCCACGTAGTGCTGCAGGTCAAGGACAACATGGAGGGCTCGCAACATCCGGTCATCGTGTGCACCAACCAAGTGCTAAGGTAGGCTTTGCGCAGCTACTTACAGTATACATGTATGCCAATATTCCATATACATGTTCTTATAAAAATATGCATGGTGATTACTCAACTTTTGGATTTTTTGTATGCTAGAAAACAATTTACCAAATACTGATGATTGAATGTTTCAAAAGTTGAAAATGTGTAATGGAAAATAGGGGAATTACCTATTATTGCGTAATGTGTCTATATGCGCCCTCTTTTAAGCAGTATCACAAACAATCATTTGAGATTATGGCAATTTAAGACTATTATATTAAGCGATCCTACGGAGCGTGCCTTTGCTATGGGCGTCATATTGCGATCTTTAGCGCCATCTGTGATGCATTTTGCGCAACTTCAGCATGATACTTCGCAACGCAATGACGCCAAAATAAGAGACCTCTGCACCAGCGAATAACTTAAGGTGTGCCCAGAGCGTTAAATAATCGCTCAATTTAATGATCAAATTCATAAAATAGATGAGCGCGCATCCATTACCCTCGTCCCGTGTAGCACCCATAAGGAAGGGGCGAACGCTAGGGGGCGTTGCTCGCACCGCGTGCGTCTTTTTAATGGATTTCGATGATAGATTTCGGCTTTCTCGAATCCGACCCGCCACTCGAGGTGTTCCTGATATCGGGAGTGGCAAAAATGAGCGATGAGCTTATGGCTTAGCCCGTCTGGTGTTCGGTCATCCATTACTAGTAACGCCATCTTGAAAAAAATTGCAAAAAGATGCAAGGGTTCAGAGCCCGGATTGAGGTCAAACCAAGGTCCCGAAAAGGGAGCCGTGTATCGAGAAGCCCTTGAGTCGGATGACGTCACATTGGTGTCTCTTCTCCACCTCAGTTTGCACCTCTGTTTCGTGGTCGCCTCCATTTTTGTTGTTGTTGTAAATTTAAAATAACGGACCTGATTAAGCAGGCCATTTTAGGCTTCTGTAAAGATAAGGGCGTTTTTATTTCTTTAGGAAAAACTTTCGCCTGTTTTTTTTCTACCCTGTGGGCAAATTCGGAATTCGGCTTCTGTCCTACACATTGGAGGTGCTCCCCTTCCTAGGGGCTCTTTCAGTTTTCAAGACAGTAGGCGTCTTAAATAGGTAATTTTCGAGGTGTATAATTTTGGGGGCTTTGGAATGCGAGGAATGCAGTGCACGTTGAGTTCGGGCGCCGTCTGGGCTTCCGTGCGATGCTCTTTTTCTGTATTTCCACAAATGTCTCGAAACTCACTTGAGAAGGGTCATGGGATGAGCAAGGTGTTTCTCAACCAGTGATCGCAGGTAGTGCCCACCACGAAAGGTGCTCACGTTATGGAGGCTGGGGGCAGGAGGAGACGAAATCTACCAGAAGGATGTGAAAAGGATCCCCGCAATACATAGTCATTTCAAAGCATTGTATGAGGTGGTAGGGACTATGATATCAAAATAACTACACTGCAGGCCTATGTGTCAGTAAATTGGCCATTACCTTTGATTTAACTTGAAGACTGGGCTGGACTTGAATGTTTATGAATTCAAGAAGGAAGTTCCTCTGATTAATTTTTCTATAAACATTTATTCCGAAATTCACAAGTTGTGATATTGGTTTATAAACGTTTTCCTAATAGCATTTCATTAATTGATATTTCTCAGCTATGTTTTTAGGAAAACTCCATCTTTGTTATTACTCTTATCTAAAATAGCAGTATTTCTAAATACATTTGTATAAAATTGCAGACTAAAATCCAGGACCTGTTATCTATTTTTCAAAACTCTTGCCTACGGCGATTATTTTAATAATTGCATTTTCAAGCATTTTTTAATTGCAGCCTAAAATAATCCGACGTCCATAATATTTATTGATTTTTTAACTAAATAAGTTTGTCAAAGGTTGCAAAGAAAGTATTTAGGAGGTAGCCTCATAATCATATTACGCTTGGGACCCCTTAAGTGCTAAATCCGCCACTGCACTCTTCACACGATTGGTGGGGAAATTAAATACATATGTAATTGTGGCGTATTTGAAAGGATATAAACTACCCGCTCCTTGTCAATCATTATGAACTAAGTTTCTTGAAATATTAGGACCTACTGGCAATCGTTTTAAAAAAATAATTAAAAGAAAAAAAATTAGCCGTATCTTTAAGATTTATCCAAAAATGTAATTACAATAATCAGGAAATAAGGCCTATGGCGCTTGTCATCGATAAATATGAACCTGTACAACATACACGCATGTTTATATTAATCTGTTAATTTAAAATAGACATTTTGGATTAAAATTTGACGTCAGTTATTATGGAAATAGGATGGCGTATGCTTGGAACATTATGGCATCATCCTCTGTTCCTTTCTGGGTGATTTCTCTTCTGAACAAATAAGGAACTAGCTTCATTTGGAGCATTTACATCATCCTACCTTCATACATGTATACAGTATGTCATCCATGTCATTCATTGGTTAATTTTTGCATTAACAATAAACGTCATCAAAGAGGCTAATTTATAAATATAATTTTAAAAGTCATTTTAACTAAATGTAACAACGTTACCAAATGACGTCATTTCAATTGATTTTCTATCCTGAATTAATGATAATCATGTAAGAAAGTCAAAAATCACATTTCTTAAAATAGACTACCTATATGTTAAACTTTGACCTCATATCACGTGAAATTTGGATTGAATGTAACGGCTTGGCAAGGAAACACATTTTTTGGACATTTTCATAATATTTCATTTTTGACCAAAAGATGCAAATCATTAGCGCCATTTTTCCTACGAAGGACAGGTGGGATAAAGAGGGTGGTCAGTTAGGACGTTACTGTCCCTGAAGCTTTTCATTCTAAAGTGTAACAAAGGAACCGTTCTTAAAGCACGAGGCCACTCTTCGGGCAGGTGGATGTGCGGACGGTATCCTGGACCAACGGGAGTTACGGGACGCCCGCTCCTGGCTCGCACTTCCGGCAACGTTCAGGGTCGCCGATGTCCTGGTACGGGAAATCCCGCAGCCTCGTGCGGCTCGGTGTTCTCGCGCTGGCCAAACCGAGATCCTGGTTGGTGAGAGAGGCCTTGGAGTTGAGAACATTTTTGGAATGTCTGCCGTGGCCCGTGTGTCGTCACGCTGTCTATCAATAAACGAAGTCGTAAATTCAAATACATGCACACTTTAATTTTCCAATAAACTATACATGTGCAGTAGAGTTTCAGCTACCCGAAAACGGGACTGGGAACGCCACCAAATAATGTTTGTTGGCGTTTAAATTTGTCCTTTCATCAGAAAAAATATATAAAAAGGCAGTTACATTTATTTTTTTCCGGAAACTTGCATTGTTTTGTTACCCAAAATCCGTTATTTACCAGCAGCAATTTCAGCGCTAGTTTGACAAAAATAGTAACAAGGTTTTGTCAAAAAACAGTTGGCAAGTAGTTAAAAAACATGCTTTCTTACTTTATTCAAAACACCAAACTGCATCAATAATGGGGAAGTCCATTTCAAGCATTCAATTAGTTTGCTATCTCTTTATTTTCTATTTTCGAAAGTCATCTTAGTTTCAAAAATCGTGAAAACGTGTTTGTCACACACATAGATATTTTATTTATTAATGCTATTACATGCAAACAAAATATCAAATACTTTTGTATCGCAAAAATACGTGCATTTATTTTAGCAAAAAAAGAAACTACTTTCATTTTTTCAACATTGCTCCGCCATTTTCCCAGAAGCTTTGAGATTTTTTTCCTAATCATATTCATTCCTTATTTTAAAATGCTATTGCGAATTTCCATTGTTAAAATCAAAAAACTTTTTTTTTCTAAAAACGATATCCGTGTACTTTCTAATTTTTTAAAATGTAGTATTAAAAACTACTTTTGGAAAATGACTGTAGTTTTTGTGCAAACAATGAGAAGAATATTAACACGATTATATTTATTCTTAGTTTTTTTTTCTTTCGAAAAACCATTACGCTCATTGCTTCAAAAAACTAGTAATTTTTCAAGTGCATTTTTTCGTCATTAGCATCTTTAGGATTAACGTGCCCGTGGCGCAATAGGTAATCCTTGCGTTTCGCATCTCTTTCTCCCCCATTCCAATTAATTATATCTGATAAATCTACAAATTGAAGGCCTAATTTGGAGATTCACTCCGCTTATAAAAGGATGATTATTTCGATGTCTCGCAGCGCCAGCTCACTTTACCGTAGGGGGCTTACACGAGCAACGAGCTGGAAGAAGAAGAGAAAAAAACCTGGAAGAGGTTTTTGTACGGCCAGGATGGTACCAGAATTAAATCGTTACAAATGAGGAAATTAGGAAATGTTACCCCCTGGGCCATGCGCCGACCAATACACCTTATAAACGAAAGGCGAAAATACGAAAGATATTTCGTGATCGTTGGTGAATGCCGGAAAAGAAATGCACCGAAAACTACTTGAGAAACTAGGAACTTCGGCCACCTCACGTTTTCCAGGTGGACCACAAGCGACAGTGGCGCTTTAGCTGCGAGAAATAGACTGACGTCACCTGACATCACTCTTGACGTCACACATTTGCGTAATAATTCTCGTAGCTGAAACTAATAATTAAGCCTTTACGAATGTGCATTGTACATTTGGAAATATCACCATGAAAGTGCTAGGAAACATTTCTTCATAAATAATTATCCATCTGCTAGGTGGCAATTGTCATTCTTGAATGGATTTATCACCTCCATCTCTCCTTTTCAAGTGTTTATTACTTTCGAAATTTCAGTCCGTTGAAGCTTGAAATCCAGAATCGAATTAAACCTTAACCAATGAAAGCTTTTCATTTCATGGATTACGTCTTCCAGCATAGAGCGCATGCAACGAAACATGATTTTACATTCAAACCCATGTGAATTATATAGGATTTGTTCCAAATCTCATTAAATAAAAATTGGACAGTGATTGACTTTAAACTGGCAGAAAAATTATCAAGTTTGAGTTGCTCGTGATGTTCAGGGTTACACCATTAAAACGTGTGCAAAAATAGGAGATGCAATTTGAGTCTCCATTGGAAATTCAGATTCTAATGACCAAAATGCAAAATGTTAGAAAAAAGCAGGTCAGGGTGTAAAATAAAACGAAACACAAAAGGCCGTTATAGCAAAACGCCGTATAAAGAGAAGCTGTTTCAAATTTTTTTGCAAATCCGAAGCTCAAAAAAACTAAAAAAGCAATAAAAGAATCCAGAAAAAAAATCGAATCGAGAGCAATTTATTCGCATTTCGCTACTTGCCCCAGCCGACTGGCTCTTTTTGCGGGCGGAAGGCCAGCGGGGTGCCGGCCCCCGCCCCCGCCCTCGCACCGGCGATGCGGGTGGCTCCGCACAAAACCCAATTTCGCCAAACGCAAAAAGATGATGGGATGATGATGAAAAAACCCGAAATCCGGAATGCGGCGCGCGAGATTCCGCGCAGATTAATCGCGAGGAGCGTACTTAGCGGGCATAAAAATGCTAATGACGACCCCCGGGAGCTAACGACGGGACCCCGGGCGAGCCCCCCGTATTTCGGCCGAAGAAGCTGTCATTAAAATGCCGGCTCCCGTTGCGGTATCCCCGGAATGAAAGCCAGGCGTCCTAAGTATAGGGGGCACTGCACTGCGCCCCCATTGTCGGCGCGGGGGTGGGGGCTCCCACCCACGGGATGGCCAAGGTGGCGGCGCGGGGGCGAAAAATCCTGGGCGCTGGATGGTCGAAGGCGGGTTCGAGGGGGTAATTACTCCCAATTTATGCAACGAGAATGCGCCCCCCTCTATTTTTGGCTTTTTTATCTCTTTTGACTTTTTTGCATTTCCAATTTTTGGAACTTTGTAGTGGGAACGTGAGGACGCCGCTGTGTAATTTGACGCGTGCTACGCGCAGCACTTTTATTTACAGTGTATTGTTGGTGGTTTTTTAAAACTGAATTTGTGGTTTTCAGCAGGGCTGTGGTGCCCTGGACACCCTGACTTTCAACAGCCGGTCTGAGACTGGCTGTGGCCGTGCAGAGCCAGATAGGCCTGGGCCAGATGGGAAGAGTAGGCCACCTTGTAAAACTGCGCATTAAGTGTTTTTTTAATCGGTGCTTTATTGTACTGGTTAACATAATTATGATTAATGTACCGTACAGTCATTTGCAAGTACAATATATAGGTGATTTTTTTCCAAAACCAAGATTACAAATCATGGATTTTATAGTCTGCATTTCCATGCAACATCTTTTTAAGAACAAGGTCGAACATTTTTGAAAAACTTGATCAAGTTGAGTGGAACGCCATAGGCGAGAAAATTGCTAAAACTTGTTTATCATCGTGGATTTTAGGCTACATCTTGTATATCAAATTTGTTTTTAATCAACATGTTTTAACCAAAACAAGATAACAAAACTTAACCAACTTAAGTTTACATTTATATACATGGACTGAGAAAAACTCCGAGACCACGAAAAACCATTGATTGAAGTCCATAAAGTTATTCTCTTAGTATCGATGCTATTTATTCTGAGGCTTTTGTTTTAATGACTAAACAGTTCCGAAAAATACCAAAAAATACTTAAATGAAGAAAATAAAATGCTTGGTGTTTTGAAGCCACCACTATTAATTTAAAATTAAAAACCTTGCTAGTTACTTTCATGAAACTCTTGTTTACTTCAAACCTTCGAAAGGACTTCAGTCCTTGAAATGTCACTGATGTTACATCACCAAATCTTGCAAGCACTCATCCAAGTCGCCCGCTTCGATTCCAAATAAACATTAATTAGTTCGTGTCATCGGCGGTGATTAACGAGCGCCGATGGTGCCGCCCCTCGCGCCTGAAAATCGCAATTTTCAAAAGTAGAAACAAACATGCGCTGGCCATGTCTATTTGCTGCTCGGAATAATTAGGAGAGACCAGCGCGCATGCGGCGTCGCCCTCTGCTCGTTTCCTAAATTGCACACGCGTTCGCTGCATTTTTTGCACCTGGAAAAACGCCTCGCACGTCTCAATTAATCATCCCCACAAAAATTCCAACCCCCGACATGCTCGCTGGGTCGAAATTGGAAAATGGAAAGAAAAAAATTTGAGGAATTTGACGCTGCTGCTATTTTCTTCCCCAGACTCGGTCGCCCAAATTTCGATGATTTTCCCAACACTCCAAATTCCATCTCACCATAAAAAACTTAAACACGTTAAAAAGCGAACGACTTTCGTCCAGAGGTGTGTCAACGAATCTGTGATTGACTATCTACTTACAAAAATGTTTGTCTCCGGTGTTCCCTTAATAGTATTTCCAAACAAATTGCAAAAATGTTTGCTTAAATCAGTAATTGAAGATGTGGTTTTTCAAAAAATGTAAAATTAAAATGTGGCCAAAGATGTAGCCTGAATTCCATGAGTGGTGTTGTTCTTTTTCTGAAATGTGTGTGGAAATTCAAGTTAAAAACAATAATCGGAAGCCCAGTTGTTCAAAAACAATCGCATGCAATGTTGCTAATATCATGCTAATAATTAAATTAAATGAGTATAAGGCATTCGTGTTAGAAAGATGGGGGAGGTGAGCCGCAATCAGATTCCTCTGCTTAATTGGTATAGTAGCAAAGAACATAGAGCCAGGCGTAGGATGGCGACTAATTGGGGACAAGCCTAACAATGTGGCACACCGACCAAAATAATATGTAAACTGTATGATATCATTTTTTGAAGTAGTGTGCAAGAAACTGGCATGTTTTCCCGAAGATAATATTCCAAATTCACAAGTATTTAATGTCATGTACGAGTCTCGTGTTTTTAGCATGTTTTCGATGTTTTATCCTATTTGTTCAGTGAAATTCTAAACTTTCCTGACTTTTCGGTTTTCGAAAAGTTTTTCCTGACTTTACCAAAAATAATTGTGGAACGAAATGGACACAAAATTCACAAATGACTGCCATTTTTTATTTATTCCAAAAATTGATAGTTTCTGACTTAGGCCTACTAAAAGAGGACAGCGTGGTGGAATTCCCTGTTATCGCCTAAGTGTGACTTGTTACGAACTCTTATGAGCAGTATGAGATTATGGTAATTTAGGGGCTGGCATTTTAGATGATGCAAATTTCCCTGACTTCTCCATGTTCCTACTTCCTTGGCAATTCCAGGCTTTCAAGGTTCAATGAATGTTTCATGCTTCCAAAGTTCCAGGCACCTGCAAGAAACCTTTACTAAATCCACTTTTTCTTCTTTTCGTAGTGAGAAGGAAGCCGGGGTGATGCGGGCCAACAGCTGGCTCTACCACTACTACACCGTGCAGTCCAAGCTGCAGTACAGCCTGGCCCTGGAGAGCCACACGGCACGCATGCCCACCTACTTCCCGGCCGTCATGCCCTATCCCCATCACCCGCACTTGGCGCCGGAAGTCCCCCTGCACCCATTGCACCACCCTCACCCTCATCACCCGCACCACCACACGCACCACCACCACCACCACCCGGGTTCCTCCGGCCTCAACGGAGCTCAGCACAGCAGCCCCACGGCGCCGCAGTACTCCTTCGCTTCGGGGTCCTACGAGCCATCCTCGCCCACTTCCGGATCGACCTACACCAGACTGGCCTCGTGGGGGCCCGTGACCCCCTCGCCGCGCTATAGGGAGGAGGCCGGGGCCTACGCCGAGGACGTCACCTGTGGCCTGGTGCAAGTGGTGCAGGCCGGTATCCGGCCCATGTCCACCGCGGCCCTCTGCGCCAAATCCGAGCGCAAGCTGCAGCAGCTGGAGCCGGTGGAGGGCAGCGACGAGGACCGCGAGGCCATGACATCCTGCAAGGACGACCTGGTGTCCGTCATTCCGTCTCCCTCCCACAGCGATCCCCAGACCGTGCCGGACCTGGCTTCCTTCGGCCACCACCTGGGACATGGGTGCACCGAGAAGATGGTGATGCACCACGAGCGCCACATGGTGCACCCTGTTGATGGCGAGGCCGCCATGGAGCAGTTCGTGCCCGAGTTCACCCGCAGCCGCAAGGGCAGCGAGGACCTGGAGTACTTCTCTTGGATCCAGAGCACCCGCATCCTAACTGACATGGAGTACGAGCGGGCCTCTGTCCCCCAGAGGCCGGGATCCAGCGTCTACGGCTACGACACAGACATGTCACCGTCTTCGGCGGGCTCCTCGATGGACCTGACGCCGGAGTCCTGGCCGGCGACGCCGGAGAGGCAGTGCAGGAGGAGCCCTGGCAAGGAGGCGAAATTATGCCTGATAGGTGCTGCGTCCATTAAACCCCACAACAACAACAAGGAGGCGAAGAAGGCCTCTCGCCTGAAGAGGCGGAAGCCCTGCAGGCCGGTCCATCCAGTGGGCAGGGAGAGGGAGTCGCATCCTCTGAGGACAGGCTCCCTCCACGCAGAACCTTATACGCTGAAAATGGGGCCTTTCAGAGATGTCTGCTCATGCAGCGCCTTGACCTGCTCCCCGCTCTGCTTGTGCCTGAAGCACTACGACTCGAGCGGCAAGTGGAAGAACGGAGTCCTCCTGGAGGACTCTTGGCGTTTCTGCTGCTCAGCGATGGCGAAGTCCAGCGAGGCTGCTGCTGTTTACCCTGGCGTTTTGGACGGCATGCCCGGCCTACCGAAGCCGCTGCCGCTGAGGGCGAGGAGCGGCAGTTCCGAGGATTGGGCCGACCACGATGCGGCGCCCGCCACCGTACCTCACCAGGGCGTTCTAGTCACCGACGCTGGTGCCACCAACCGTTTCGCCGGCCATGCCGGGGCGCCCAGCCACTCGCCGGAGTGGACTGTCATCCACGGACAGCAGTGCCCCAGCAAACGTTCGGCGGGCGAGCAGCGCAAGGGGGCGGGGTGCTGCACGTTCGACGCCAAGTGCCACAACGTATGACGTCACTGAGCAGGCAGCGCCGTCTCTGAGCGCGACTGACAGTCGTTGATGGAGTTCAGGGACGAGGTGTACGCCAAGCCCAGAGGGCCAAGGACCCCCTGGTGAAAAGATCAGTGTGTGATGCCACTGCTTCTATACTGATATCACCTGTTATACTGATATATACTGATGTTTCCACCAGGACCAGGCCTGTGTGCAGGATTTCAAAATGGAGGGGATATTGTCTAATGGGTAGTTGGTCGAAATTCCAACAATTTTTGTCGGTTTCTATGGTCATTTCCTAATTATTTTCCTGATTGAGGTTCAGAAGATGAAGTCGTTTCGTCGATAACTCTCTATAAGTGATGCTGCGCAAGTAGAAATCCATTACCAACGAATGAGTGGCAGTGGACATCAGAGCATTGCCTGATGGTGACTGCTGAAGGTTTGGGGTGATTGCCAATTGCATGCTCACAAATAAGGGCAGGTGAAGTTCTACCCAGGAACCAGAGTATCTGGAAAGATAGCCTTATGGTGTACGATACAAGTTTTAAGAAGTTCCATCTTAATTGCAGTTTTAGTATTGCGATTGGGGTTATTGAAATGATTGATTGTCGTTTAGATGGCCACAGTATCTGGCCAGAGTAAAGGAAAAACATCGTCGACTTTCAGGAAGATGAATAAAATGTTCTGTTGTTGTATGCATTGGTTAAATACATGTACCAGTCTGAGGTTCTCCAGACACTTCTGACCCCTATAGTTAAAACACTGTACTGATGGGTCCACTGACAAGTAAAAAGCCAACCTTTTTGGAATACCTCTCCATATAATCTGGATAATTTTAGAACGCTATGCATGTTCCCTGTCGAGAACCTTACTGAACATGGTTGGACAAATATCAATGAAAAATATGATTTCCAGCTATGCATAAAGTCAGAGGGCCTCCTCAACTAAATACAATTTTAAGGCTATTTTTACAGACTTATTTTTGAAATATATTAATAGAAGACAACTCTTTAGATTTTATTTTACAACTAGTGATTGTTTGAGCAATATTAAGCCGCAGCCGATTTTAGTTCGCGTCCTGGAAATGTTTAAAAAATAGGAATTATGAACGAAACACCTATAAAACAAGATTAGTAACCATGGATGTAGTGCCTTTCCCTATTTGTTAGAAATATTAAAATCAAAGGCTCAGTTGTAAAAGACAGTTTTTGAAACGCCACACTTGGGCTTTGGACTACTTTTCTGAATACACAAAGTTGTTGAGAAGTAGGTAGATGAAATTTTCTGCAAACCATACCACAAATAATAACCTTATTCAGTTACTGTATTAGAAAGCTTTTAAAAATGACAATCCTGCGTTTCTTCAAGTGTCTTTATCATATGCATGTGGCCTTTAATCGCTTCTGTGCCATAAATTGAGCAGATAAAATCAAAATAATATACTTATAGTTTAGAGATTTGCACAAAGTTCTTGTTGCTATAATGCAAAATGTAAATTGATTTGCGCACCGCGTAGGCCTTCTGGGGACTGGATCATTCATCACCCTTTATATGTACGGTGTTTCTAAATTTAGTTTAGTGTAAAAATGGTCATTGCAGTAAGAACACTGTTTAGAAATTTTATGTTTCGATAAGGAACGTATACATTTATAGGCTACACTGTATGAAATTGTTTAAGTAATGACCTATCATTATGCAACTTAAGAGGTATGAATCTGTTTTTATAAAATATCCTTTTAAAAAATCTAGGTTTTGTACAAAATCGCATGATTTAATGTGAAATTACCATTTCCAAATGCAAAATTCTCTTATTCCCATCAATTATTTCCTATCAATCATTTTGTTGTCCTTCCAAATGAATTTTTTTTTCTATTTTTATTAGATAAAGTATTTAGTTGAAATTTCTTTTCAAGTCAAAATGATTTTATTACTTCACCAGTCCATAACCTTCATCGATTCACAAGCTCTAAAGAAAATTAATAATATAAAAAGGGCGATTTCTGGAGATTTGATGGTGATTATCTACATGTATGTCTCTATTAAACCCCTATCGTCACCTTCACCTTGACGCTTTTGTTGTTGTTTCCAGTAAACTGTTGATTTGCGCTCGCTTGATGCCGTTGGTTTTTATTATTATTGTTGTTGTGTTTTCTTATTTTGGTGCAATTGTAATTCCGGTGATATTCAAACCTAAGCATGTACAAAATATTTCTTTGTAAAAAATACATTCAAAAATACATGTATATTTTCATTCGCTTTGTTTTTTTGTGATAGCTCGTATACTGAAATAAGGTCATTACCGCGCCCAGTTTTTATTCATCACAGTTATGAATCATTTGATATTAATTTGTCTTGTCTCCGCTTTTATGAGAAACAGTAATTAAATTATGCTTAATTAATCACCTGTTCTGTTTTATAAAAGAGAGATTCGGCGTACAAAATACATGTATTTTTTCCTCAACGAAGTGATGTCCAAGTGCTTTGTGCGAAATCGGCCTATCAAAAGGCCTTTGTTTATACATGTATACCATTTTATATTATGTGTAATAAAAAGTTAGTAAATTTCATCATTTAGTGGTTATTGCAAGATTCCGTGTTGTTCCAACATCTGTATAGTGTCTACATGGAGTATGTAAAATGCACTACAGTATAACATTTGATTTTATCAAATAATTTTCTGCACATTTCAAAAACTTATTTGAAAAGTTTTATTTTTAGTGAAATTAGCATTTTAGTTGTCTTTAGAACAAAGCGTAACTACGGAAAACAGCTAGTTTTATTAGCATTTAAATAGTGTTAAGCTTCTGGTGTCTAGTGTTGATTTTTTAATGGGTGTAACACACTAATGCCATTTTGAATTACATGTACAAAAAACATATTAACCATATTTAATTTTTTATCCATGTGAAAGCGATTACATATTTACATGTATATTGTATTTGTAGCGCTTTCGAAAATTTGGCCCTGGTCGTGAATTCTTCAGAGAAATAACGTTCTTTAGCAGATCTTACATGATCGTTACTAAATGACATTACCAGTTATCCGTACACAATCATGTTAAATTCTCATCGATACTGGCAAACATTCCATTAAGTTACAAGCTCATTAGTAATGTCATTCTCAGGTAATTTCATTCTGGTATAATGGCATTACTAATGATCGTGAAAGGTCCGCTTTTCAACTTGCATAAAATCCGCCGTTCTCAATTGCATGCAATGGGCGACCACAACAAGAAATAGTCCCAACATTGCCGCCATTCCGCAATGTTGCATCATTTCGTTGGTTAATAATGCGTAGCTTACGAAACTGTGCTGTTTACAGGTGGATTGGAGAAAATTTAAAAAAAAATACTTACGGCGCCACATTTTCAGGAGCGAAGGAATTCAGATAGGAATAATGCAGTTTACTGGTCACAGTGATACATCGAGAAGTACAAATCGCAGCTCGCGTTTGGGTCTCCTGTGGCTACAAGTAACATTCTGGTTCGGAACGAGGAAAAAGTCTGCTTCTCGAAGAAAACAGGTAAAAACTATCCAGATTTTATCCCATTTTGTTCACAAAGTGATCGCGAATGCGCACGTGTTTCATTTGAATATTTGATCCCTGTAAACTCACTGAAAAGTTACGAAATTTGGTTTGCGTTTGAATTATTTTGGCCTACGATGGAGCTGTATTTGATTTTCATTGCGGCTGATTAACATACTGACACTGTAATTTGAAACGCAAGACCCGCATTTGAAGTCTCTTTGCGGACTACATCCGTTGATGTTAATTGGAGATTACCCCGGTTTTTAACGAACTAATCACGTACCAGCCACCCATTAATCCCCGATTATGGTGCAAACGAGTGATTATACGCTTGTAAACGCTGCAGTTTTTCTAACATACATAATTTCGTATGCAAAGTATGTACACAACTGCATGGTGACACTTAAGATACATGCTACATGTATATACTATATGGATGTTTGACACTATTAATGTGTTACCGACATAAAGTTATAGCTACATGTAGGTAAATTCATGAGGTTTTGAAGCAATTTCCTTTAGATTCGGCGTGTTTTCTTCTTGGGACGACCAATATTTCGAAGTTTATAGAATAATGGCATACATTCCTGTGCATTTTCAACACAATCCTTCGAGACGTTTATCATGCTTAGTATTGAACAAAAGTTAACTTCAGAATGCAACGAAATGGCTTGAATTACTACCCGAGTGAAAATGTTTATTATGGCCATGTATAGGGTTACACAGTGTCATAACTTTTGACATCGTCATTCATTTAGCTAAAGTCATATATGACCCCATATAGAAAATGTTACATGTATATGACTTCGAAAAAGCCTTATATGGCTGCATATGCTTGGTCATATGTATGGGAAACATTCGATTATTTAACGCAGAAAAAGTTAATGTATTATATCTGTAAATATGTTGACATATAGTGTCATACGTAGTCATGTAAAAACATGTGGAGATGTTTGGATTTAATAAGCATATAGGCTTAAAGTATTAGCAATATATGTATGTTTATACATGTATATGGACATAATGGCCATATAAAGATCCATTTGTTGCCAATTTTGGTCTAATCATATAGGAATAAGTCATACACTGAAAGGTAAGTCCAACATGACTTGCAGTGTAGCCTATATGACTTATACCATTTGCGGGCTCTGTGTATAGGCTACAGTATACATTTATACCATTCCATGCAAGTAAAGGTGCTTGAAAAGATAAGAAAAAGCATGATAATTGTAAAAGTACACTGTAAACCAATGCACGCTATGGATGTTGTGCAATCATAAAATCGTACTAGGTTTTCATTGTTGAAAAGCATTCCAGGAATTTTAGACTATCCTGTAGGTCAATATACAATAGATGAAATACAGATAGGGAAGATGGGAAAAATCAGTGTTTTATGACAAATCGGATGTGATACATTTCAGTAATGGCAAGCCATTAAAAGGAACCTGTTCCATGCGCACAGGTCATAAGTCGTCTTTGCCCTATTGGTACTCAGGTAGTCTCAAACATTTAGCTATGTGCTGGGCAGGTAGACTATACACGTATGGCCGGTTCCCACGATGGCGAAAGGCCCCCAAAACCGCGTTGGTGCATTTCGGCCAAAACAATCCTAAAAATCAGCCCGCAGCAGCAAATCACTCATCGCCTAATCATTTTTATGCGCCGCTTGATTCCCCCCTCCCACAAAAAAAAACAAAAAAACGGCTCATGAGCAAACAGTGGGACTATTAAAACAATATGTCCGGAGGGCTGCAACCGTTTTCGAGTTTCTCATGCGATCATGTCCGCCTTGACTCAGCGAAAACAAAAAAACAACCAAATATAAAAATAATAAAGGATTTGGGCTTTGCAGGTGTCAAATTACGACGTTATCAAGGCGCAATCGGTGCAAGGAATGTCGTGTCCGAACTCGTGTAATTTCCCCAAACGGGTCGGTGGAAACGAGAGGTTTTAATCGGCGTTTTCGCTCGATTTAATTCGATGCGGGTTTTTTTTTGGGAAGGGGTGGTGGGGAGTATCGTTTTGTTTTCGGAAACCAGACCGACATTAATAACGGGCCAATCATAAATTGTCAATTGTCAAACCAAATTATACGGGTTAAGCCTGAGCGGAAAGTGCACACCATGCAAAAGTGTTTGCTGATGCATTCTTGCTTCAATTACTTATTAGGAATGCTAAATTTATTTCCCCAGTGTGTAGAATTGATTACCCGCTAAGCTCTGACATATTTCGTGTCGCTTGAAAACGTCCCGTTTAATTTCAATCGAAATCAATCAACTCAGTGCAGTAAAAATTGTCCATGTGGTATGTCGTCTATACAGGTGTAATGTACTAACCAATGCTATTTCGTTTTATTAATCAACTTAATGGTCATTTTATTTATTAAAACAAATTCAACATGGAAAATATCCACCAGGGAACTCCGAAAACGCCCCCCTCCTTCGCAATGAAACCTCCGAAGATGGAAATCGAAGGCCGCATAACGGATTTATTTCCGCTTAACTAGGGGAAATAAATTTAGCCGTTATAATAAGCATCTGAAGCATGAATGTGTAATTTTTTTACATGATGGGCATCCTTTTTGCGAAGCCTTAAGAAAGAGATCCCCCATCTCATCTTTCCTAAAGATGGAAAACCTATACAGCGTTTATGAGCTGCCCCCGCGGTCGGCTATGGGAAAGCCGTTTGATGCTGGGCCGCCGATTATTTATCTCGATAGGAGCGAGTGCAAACAAAAGCGGGTTTAATGAGTTGCCTAACCAATCTCATTAAGCGCTTATTTAAGAGCTTGTAATGAGCCCCATAAATGTCAACCGTTTTTTTGGCGAGGGGCGACGCTGACGCACAATCTCATCACGTCGCGTCCAGGGCAGGGGCTGCTTTGCTTACCCGCGAACGCAATTAAACGCCTAATGAAAATAATTGCGATTTCGTTTCCCAAAACGAAAGGGGGTTAGGGGACGCGCCATGGGAATCGCGCTCGGGCCGGGTCCCGGGGACGATCAAGTCGCGATAGGGTCCCGTTTCGCGATTTTATGGCCGATTTGGAGGGGATCCTGGTGGACAGGTGTGAAATCCTCAGCAGAAACTGCCCCCGGGGCTGGCGTGGGCCCGTGAAAAATCGGTGGCACACGAAAGCATTTAGTTGCATGCCACTGGATTTTTTTTTCTGAGAAATATCAAGCACGCCATCGAGGGGCCCTCAAGTAGCGCACATACACAATGGTGCTTGAGACAACGTATTGCCACAGAATTGTTATCATTGTGACTTAAAGGATGGAAACTGATGTCGTAATGTCCATGACAAAGTAATGTGTGCCGTCCTACTTTACGGTGATTTTTAATCCTGAAATAACTTCATAATTCCACCTGGCCTGATGTCACCATTACTTTAATATAAATACAAGTGTGCGTCTGTTAAGGTCAACGAATGATAGAGGTCGTCTATACAGTACGTCATTAAAAATAGTCAACTTTCCCCGTCCTAAGTAGCAGAAATTGTTCAGCGATACTCGTCAATTTATCTGAGCCTAAATGACATCATTTGAATTGGGTGATTTCAAGTCGAAGCCATTTTGAATAGGTAAATTACCGAAAGCTTATGCTATAGCATTCTAAATATCAATGCAATACAATACATTAATTACAAAGTACTAAGAGTAAATGTACCCTGCTGGCATATACATATACATATACATGTATTTCATGTAATTAATCCAATGTGTAAGTGTAGTCAGTCGGTATGCCCGTTATATCTGCTGTCCTATTTAGATCCTAGAACTAGAAAATATATTTATATGCTACATACTGCAAGTAGTTGAATCTAAGTACATTTAGTACAAATTGTCCAGATGTCGTTAGTTAATCTGAATTAAACTGACGTCTTTTTTATTGGGTGTAGTTAAATTGACGTCATTTTTGATTAGTTAAATTCCTGAAGACTTACGTCTTATTTGCATACAAATATAAATCCAAATTATACCACATTCCCCATAGCATTACGGGGCGACTGGTCGATTGAAAGAATCGATGCCTGTTTATGTCCTTTATCGACAGCCCTTATAATTAATGGATCATTAAATCGCAGCAAAATGAAAAAATGAGGTTATTTGGAGATTCTATTGTTAACTACGTTTTGATGAATACGTGTTAACACGTATATAAAACGACTAACATGTTCTTTATTCTTAATACGTCATTAATTGTACAAAAGTGACCAATAAACAACCCATAAATGGAATTATCCTAAAAAGACGTCATATTCACGTAATATTTTGGTCAGTGCGCATTCCAAGGTGATACCGGTTTCGTCCATTTTTTACCAACCCCCACATCCCCCTCCAACTTCCGATGTATTTAATGAACTCCCCCTAGTTTTTGAAAGATAAAATATGAAATTATGGAAAGCAGTATACCTTTGACTTATTCGTCATTTGAAATCCTGAAAATGTATTCGTCATTTGTGCTTCACTTTCGAGCGAGGCATCTTGTTTTTTGGCTTCAATTTGTTTGCTACCAAATAAAAATCCTCGCCGGATTTTAAAGTGGTATTAATTTGATGATTCAATGCGGTACAACATCATCAATGGTGGGGAAAATGATAAATCTTTGGGTGTCTGGAAACCAGCGATCGAAATTTCCTGGCGCAATTATCATGGACAGCCCTGACTGCCAGTGGGCAGAAAGAAGTAGCATTGCACCTCATGAGCACGTAAAGAACAAATGAGTTTGACCCATACTGTTCATAAAAATCCACAAAAAACTGTTGACGCCAGCATTCCGACGTTTACGATATGCGTAATGTTTATTAATATTCAGGTTGGGTATTTCTTAATCAGCGCCAGCTAGTCCTACCCACCATCATAAGAGGCAATATTTCTGTTTAATAGGTTAATTGAAAAAGCCCGTGTTTTTCATGAAAATCCCACCCCCTCCCCCCTCCAAAAAAAAGCCTGGGCGAACGAAAGGCAATCGTCTGATTGCACCCAGGGGCGGATTCAATTAGCGTTTGGACACATTGCCAACTAGCCAAATGTAAGCAAATGCGGATGTTGGAAGACGTGAGGCGAATCCAATTAGCGCCGTTTTAATGCACCTTTCGAGGCGAAAACGCGATTTAAAATTCTGCACCCATACCTGTGTTTCGTATTATTATTTTTTTTTTTTGTCAAATGAGGATATGGCTGATAAGGGTTCGCGAAATGCTGCCATATTCCGAAAAAGGTCATCTTGTGATTGGCTTTTTTTAAAGAAAAAACGTGATGTGGAGATTAACTGTGATCGAAAATGTTTCACAAACGCTCGGTACCCTTTATCGACACGTGTGAAGTGATAAACTGTGTTTAGCGCATGCTCCAACCTTCTGAGCATTTGAACTGCATATGAAAACATGTTAACGCCTCAGTGCGCGTCACACGTGTACTATTGGAATAGTTTACTACGCCATTTGGCTTCATTTAGCACGGTTTGACATGCCGGTGGAATTGTTCAAGAAAAGAACGCGGATGCATCGTTTCAACTTTCAAGGGGCCTTTAAGAAGCGTGTTTAAGCAAGTTTTGTCCGTTTTCAAGTTGGCAGCTTTTGGCACGTTGGAAAAACATGTTATGTGCAAGACATTGACGTTTCCATCAAATCGTGGCTGACGCATACCGCTAGCTTAAACGTTTGAAACGTGTTTAGCATACATGTAGGCTATGTTTTAACAGATTTTTCGTAGGAATTTATTCAGCCAGTAATTTTACAGGTGTGTGAAGATTGCATTTTTAAAAACAATGTATATTAGTATTAACGTGCTGTGATTTTAACATACATGTATATTGCTTTTAAGGCTGTGCAAAAAGGATGCTTAGCTTATCATAGCTGCTAAATAATAAATTTAGCAACTATAATAAGCATCCTTTTTGCACAGCCTTAAAAGCAATATACATGTATGTGAAAATCATAGCATGTTAATACTAACATACATTGTTATCTATGTAGATTTTGTTGTCCTCTATAAGGTGGTGAGTTATTTTTATATACTTTAAAAATGTTTCGTTTTTTTATAAAAACGTTTAATAATCTCTTTCGGAGTTTGCATTGCAGGGAAAACCGGTGTCCGGAGGCCACGTAACAGTGGTTATCAAATTTGTTTAATATTTTTTTAAAAAAATAAATCGGACCTAGTGCACCGCCAGAAATGTATAAAGATGGAGGGCATCGTTTAGGATCGTCCTTAAGGTTCTTCCTCACTTTCACTCTTTCTGTATTTCCGACGGTTTCTACAATCAGCTTGCTCACGTTTAAATATTGTTACCTGTGAGCAATTAAACATGCGCTAGTTTCGCAATGCCTAAATGAACCGTGCTGTTGTTTATTTTGACATCTGGGGAAGACGCTATTTGGAATATCCTTTCAATGAGCATTGACTGGGTCGTTTAGGTTACTACTAAGCTTTCACACTTTTTGGCGATTCAACCTGCACACGGGCCTACCTTTAACCCCAGCAGCTTGGGTTATCCGCCGCCATCTCGGGGTAATAACCATGCTTTGAACCCTCCTCCATCGCCAATCTGTTTCCCATGCCCCTTGACCGAGATGCAATTCGCAGATAAGGCAAAACGGAAACGGACTGAGCAAAAAAATGGCGCTTAAAACATGTC
>JAQIXS010001318.1:0-31346 GCA_034700785.1 Rossiulus vilnensis | reverse complement strand
CTATGCATGTTAGTATTATCAAAGTAATTTTTACCTAATTGAAGCGGTGTAATTTCGCTTAATTTACCATGTTCTTAATCATACTTGTATCGTGTGCTTTTTATTCGTTAGATTAGATTTCAAATAATATTTCATCTTAATTTTTCGTGCAACCATTTCTTAATATTTATTTAAGAATTTATTATATAATTATTACCATCACATTTATTTTGAAATACTGATTCGTGATTACCCGTCGATAGATTTTAAATTTGGTACACCATCTATTTGCGCTTTCTTTTCTTTTTTTCGTAGAAATTGGACATGATTAAAGCTAGAGTTAGCGCTTGTATATTTACTTCATAGTCTATATTAAATGAGCATAGGTTTTATCCCAGTCACACGAATCATAAGTTTTTACAGGTTTTATTATTTCGTTAACCTTATGCTAATACTCATTAATGGTATCATTAAGAATAAGTTTTACGTGACGGCTAACAACACAAATTTTTGTTTTATTTAGTGAATTTATTGTACACTCCACCTGTACGTGTTTATAATAAATAATCGTAGGGGTGAGCCTCACGAAATATAGGTTTTATTATAGTTAGTTATTAGTTATAACTTCCATTCTTTCTTATGCAAAAAAGTGTGCAACCACAGCCAGGGGAATCCATTTTATTTATTGAACATGCAGCTTGTAACATCATCATTGTGGCAAGTTTCAAATATTTTCCAAGCTTCATAAGATCTGTTTTTTTCTCTTTTTTTCTGTTTCCAGAAAACTTGCTACTCAAGTTTTTTTTTAATTGTTTAAATGTTGATTTGAATTTTTGGTTAAATTAAGACATTCCTTTTCACTTTTAATTTGTGGAAGGCCACGCTATTAAATTAGTTAAATATTATCGGCGAATAAACGCATTTGAATGATTGAAATTTGTTGCTCCTTGGCGTACTGTGCTGCGTTCCGACACATATTGCACAAAGTTTTTCGTTTCCCGTCTGCACAGGTTCATTGTCGGACATTGCAATTTCATTAATACCTGCATAATTGAAATATAAAACCGTGGGGAATTTATTCTAAAGCACGTCCACGTAAACGGCGTAAATTTGTTGATTTCTCAGCGTATTTTCAAGCGTTCAAATTACGCCTCCAAATGCAACAAAAAGCGCCGTTTTGGACATCAAATGCGTGCCATTATTCGACAGGTGTCCGAGCGCGGTTGTGTCCCCCCCTTTCCGTGCCCCAGAGGAGAGCCCTGCTCGGCCGAAGGGCATTTTCCATTCCTGCAACACCTTGATCTGCTGAGAATCATTAGCGTTTGCCGTTGCGCAGGTATGGCGCAGTGCGCATGCGCGCGCCTCGGTGGACTGCCGACGCTCCTCCTTCGGGCGGATGTCTCCTAGCGCGTTTCTCTGGGTGGAGACTCGTTTGAAGGAATCTCACACCTGGCCAACCAATAGCGAATCCTTCCGACCCATTTTTCTGTCCAATGTCATCGAGAATTTAGCTCCGACAGCAGCCGAGGCTGGCGACTCGGGCTCGACACTTGCGCACTGCAAATTTTCACTGGAAAAAGAAAACTTTGCGATCGATTCGTGCACGATATTAAGGGGCGAGGGTCGTTCTGAAACTAACTGAACATTGACTCATGGCGCTGTCTATGGGTTCTGGACGAAAAAAGACTTGCAACAATAATACTACTAATTAAAAAAATTGAAAGTTTTTGGTTATATTTCGCCAATGTGTTATGTCTCACCCGCCTCCATGATGGCTATAATTGCCCCTGCACATCGTCGACTAATTTAGCAATACAGTGTAATTAGAAAGTACAAAAAAAACATAGTTTCTTCTGCTGTAGTTATCGCTAAATAGTGACGGGCTGAGGAAGTTGCCCCGGGGCACGTACTAATTGTTTGCGTTCCCTATCCTGTCTGTGCACCATCATGTAGGAATGTAGGTTTCATTAATGCGTACACTGTATATTCTGTATTGGAATTTTGGTTTCTTGTAAATTCCTATGTATGTATGTACCTCATCCTTCCAGACTAAGACCCATATGATGAAACCTATATGCTACAAGTTGAAACACACATTATTCAATTATAATACATTGCAAAAGCAGTGATAAATTCAAAATTTGACAATAGATTTATTGAAACTCCACAAATAAGGGAAAAAGAATATCGTTTAAACAATTTAAATACATTTAACATAGCACATGCCAGCATTACACGACAACATACAGATCATTGCATCATTTGAGTGAACCTGTTTCAACATGATTCCAGAGTATTTTAGCAATATAATGGTCAACGTTTATTGTCGATCTCGAGTCATTTGTCCTCATGGCTAATGCAGTAAAGTTGGCCTAATTCCCAGGTGTGCTTCTTTTCAGAAAACGTCAGGTATTCAAAAGAGGGCAAACGCTTCTTGAATGTCCTTCTGCAATTACCACATTAGTGTGAATTAACGAGTCCTCACACGTTATTACTTTCAGGGAGGAAAAAGCTTATCCTCTCTATGGTTTTAAGTGCTCTCTTTGAAGTCCAAATATGCGCAAATTGCCGACATTTTATTGAAGAATAGAAGTTCTGCACCATTTTTAATAATGACCACGTAGGACAAGTTGTTTTGAATATCAAGTGAGGTGAGGGAAAATGGTTTACAAATTACTCTCGAGTGCCTGGGAGTTGTAGTTTTATTAATATTTTACGCTCTATTATTCAACAGGTACTACCCCTATGCATGTATGTGCCCTGTTGCATTACGTACAGCAAATTCAAAGTGGTCGTCCTTGAAGTGGGAACGACATTTTTTGCTGGAATTAAAAATGTGCTGAGAAAATTTATCTAGGAAGCTGTTCCCCCTCTCGAATAATTCCATTCAACGTATTAGTTTAATATCCACTAAGAATGCCACTTAAAAGCAGATATAAATCCTTCTTTTGTCTTCTGGCGTTGTGTAATTACACTTGGCAATGACAACCCATACCCCGACATTTCAGAACATTGCCACAAGTTAACAGGTGAAAGGAAATGGTAGAAAAGGACGAGTTTTTTTATTCGTTGAGCCCTGGTATAATTAAAAACTGGTGCCTAGAAGCAAGCATCAATTAATATCAAATGAAATAGTTGCGATTTTCGGTAACAAACAATCGACGCATTAACTCATCGATTGTAAAAACTGACTTGATATTTAACTGCAATGAAAATTACGCGACATTTGAGAACAAAGATGGTAGAGAAAGGATAAAGTACTGTGCCGTTTTCTATGCTCTAGCTCGTACAGTACAAGTACATTGTGTAAATAACTTACATATACATAAACATGTACATGTACAAGTATGTGTTGGCAGTAGACGTTTACAGTGGTTTCAAGCCAATCCTTGGACGATATGAAAAATGTCACAAAGTTGTCACTAACGGGTTTGACCATGTTTCATAAATTGCTTTGCGAAATAAAACTATTTAAGACATTTACATGTACGTAATCAAAATCCTGACGACCAAAGAGATAATCCATTGAGCTCAACTTCAATTGAATGTCTGTTTTGATACATCTCAGAATACAAGGTAGTTTGCTAATTATTGAAAGACGACATCAATATACTGTACTTAATTCTGTTAAGGCAACAACATAAAAATAAAAAAATGCAAAGCATTGTTCGATTTCAAGCATTTGTTCATGATTGTTTTTGTCAAAGTTATCGGGATTAACACAGTTTTAATGTCTAAAACATCACTAATTCTACTTCACGGTTTACATATCCTTAATCATGTTTCAAAAATTAACACAGCAACATGTGCTTGGCGTATTTTAACATTAAACTTGAATGTTTAAAATTGCTGAAAAATGTTTCTATAACATTTTGACATATTTTTAGGTAGAAATTTTTCCTTAAAGAAATTTCCATCCAGATAGTGCACTACCTTTACAACTTGTTGAACTTGTTAAATTATCATTGAATATACATGTATATCCTTACCACCATCACAGCTAACATAACCATTCAATTGTACTAGTAGAGAAATTAGTGGACTACTTTTCTGCCCAGCCTTTGTTTTTCCCAACTGTTTTGTTAAATTTTTGAAGTTAGTGCATAACGTGGTATCCTACAATATTATTACAATATCTAAATTCCGCTTTTAGTATGCTAAGTATGCTTAAGCAAGGATTCAGCTTTTTAACCTGACAATGGCTTTCTTTCCGTAAATCAAGAGTTACAATTAAATTTATATTTATTGTCGGATGGTACATTGTCTTCACTTTAATTTGCTGTTGAGATATATTTTACACCCCCTGATAACATTACTGTTTTGTTGGTTACACGCCGGCATGTACAATTTACTGAGGCTATTGGCCTCGATGCATAGCAACCTGTTGGTTTTGTACGTAATATACATGCTGTAGCGAAGTTATACTTTCCCGAAGTCTATGCTATTCGTCCGGACATATTGCACGAAATTTCCAATTGTATACAGACACGAGGACGAAATAAGCCGAAAGGCTCGAACAGGAATTTTACACTTTTTTTCCTCCTCCTAACAGTTGAACCCGAGTTGGCATTCAGCCGTGGGTGAAGTCAAAAGATTGCATTTTCTAAAGACATCTTCAGTCATTAGTCATTACCAGGGATGCACTTAGCACGCCCAATGCACAGGCTCGTTGAAATGAGGATGCCAGCACACTTTGTTTATGCCGTGAAAAAACGCGGTTTACTTCCGCTATGGCTACAAACCTAATAATGATATCTCTTACCTGCCTTAATAATACCTTTTGCTGTTTTAAATACGCTTTATGCTGGAGAGTAGCGCGCAAAAAACAGCGTTTTTCCTCGAAAAATGTGCGACTTTCCTAAGGCGCGCGAAGAATGATGGGTTTGCGGCTGTTATTGGCTCCATATTTCCACCTGATGCCTTTTAATGTCCTTTATTTGCAGCAATGAATGAGAAAAAAAGAAAATGTTGTCTAAAGCTTGTTTTAAATTGTGTTTCTAGACATTTGACTTTATGAAAGGATCGATAAATGCTTGGTTGAGGGAGGGGGTACTTAAAGATGATGAGGGATATCATGGTTATCTCACAAAAAGACGATTTTGCTCCTCAGCTTGACCTCAGCATCAATGCAAGTTCCGATGCTTAAAAAAATCCCACAGCATTGCTGATGATGCGGTCTATTTTTATTTTTAAGCGTATCATGGATCAATGTATAACTCGTTCAAAACGCGATTGAAAAAAGTTGATAGATCTCATCCTCATATCAGATAGCGATATCACTGGATATGGCCAAGTTTTTCGTGCCAGCCTTGCTATGTCATGCATGCCAAAACATCAGTGCAACTTAAATACAGTGTTTCTTAAAACTGGGTTTTGATATGAAATGATTCATGAATGATATCAATTAATGCATGTCTTGAAAAAAATCATTTAACTTCTCGCTTTAATACGAGAATCGATTAATGACCAGTTTTGCATCAACTATTAATGCTGATTTCCACATTTGTGATTTAAATGTACCCTGTCCTTTTCTTGTTTTCAGTCAGTAGCGACTGCATCAGTAAAAAAATGCATACAGGTTATCCATGTAGCCTACTTTTACAACGATCGAATGACCATTAATTTCGAACAAAGGGCTTTCTGAGAGTTGTCACCTTGCCATAAGAAATATTTTACAAAATTACTATTTTCCATATCTTTATAGATTTTCAATTTTATAGATAAATAACTTAGTAAAAAAGTTACTTCGGTGTTCTTTTTTCAACAGAGCCTTCAGTTAAAATACCATTCCAGTTTAAAGTAATTACTAAAAGTATACGTACTAATTTTATAATATACAGAATTAACTGGTGGATACATAATTTCTAACATTCCACATCCAGTCACTCGGTTGCTGAAAACTAGTTTCCCACAATATTAATTGGCATTACAAATTTAAAACAGCTTCTATGTAAGTTAGCATTTTCTTGCAATATTAATTAATCAAGATAATTTTTGATTTCTGTGTATGCATGGCCGTTGGGCATCTGTCGTTTCTAGAAGCAATACCTATATTTTTTCACTTAAAGTTTTACTCAGTTTAATTCACGTAATATGTAAAAGCCTGTAAACTCTTGTAAAAGTCTAAGTTGGATGCTTCACCTATACAGTGTATTTGCTGCTTTGCAGTAGGCCTGCACTTTAAAAAAACCGCATAAAAAGCATAAATTCTTGCTATCGACCTTTGCAAAAATTCTACATGCACATGTTTTTCCCCAATTTTGTCAACGGTGCACACAATGTCAGAATGTCATTTTCCAACAAACGTAATTTGAATTTAAATTGACTTAAACAGCTCATGGTAAGTTGCTGACTCGAGCTCATTGTAGCAGTTAGTTGACCTGCTGGACAGGCTAAGTAGGACGAAGGACAAACGCCGAGAAAAATGCTCAGAAGGTCGCCAGGCCACTTGCCTGTCCAAAAAGAACATACATTTAGGACTGTGAAATGTGGGCACAACTTAGAAAGCTGACAGGTAAATGCAGTTTGGAAGAGTTGCTGGGCAACTTGTCACATCGCAGCCTTCTTGACAACTGCAGAGGGCGTAATTTGCGCACGAAGCCCCAGCAATTTTAGTGCTGTTACAAGATGTTATTACCCTTCATTACCTCTAGTAGCACAAAATGGCTCGTGAAAAGTGATTGGTCGAGGGGTTTTGTGCAATTCCTGACTTTGATTTAAAAAGAAAGAAAAAAGATAGGAAAAAGGCAATGTCAAAAGCACCCAGGTTGAAACTTCAGAAAGTAGGATGTGACTGCCGGAGGTATCTTTTATAGGCAATGTCCTCAACGCAGGAATGTAAAGTGGAAAAGAAGGCTGAAGATTGTGAGGAGGACATAATGATCGTCGTGGGGTGAACATTATAAAAAAATGCGAACCGAACAAAAACTTATTTATATGCGGCGTTTGTTTGCGGTGATATTTCTGAGCAGATGTTTTGCTGTTCCGTGTCGCAACAATGCATGTTTTTTTCCAGAATGCAGTTGGCCTTTGAAGGACAGGGTTGTGTTGTCCAATTGGCACTGATTACTCAACACATCATTGGTGTAAGATAAATAAACAGTGCTCTTCGTATATGCTATGAAGAGAGTGAGGTCATGTGCAACATGAGCAACACTTAGCTTCGTTAATTTTATTAAATACAGTGTAACACTCAAAAGTTCCCATTTTTCTGTAGGCAAAATATTGGTGTGATTAGTTTTACTAATTAGTGTAGCGAGCCATGAAAAATCCAGCAGATTAAAATAAATGAAGATATGATTATGACATTTGCATGGAAATCTTATTCCCAAAATCACTTCAATTCTATAATTGTGGCGATGAACACTGTAGGCCCTACAGGCAGGTCTATTAACATTAAGGTATAAAGAAAAATATACCGAAAACTAAATAAATAAAACAATGAAAATTACAATTTGAGTCGAAATGTGCATTGAGTGTATTAAGGAATCATCCGGAAAATTATCACTTTTAAAACGTGATCTTATTATGAAGTTTGCTTTTTCAAAACAAAGTGAATACATGCGTGGTTGAAATAACCTTGGTCTACGACCGTTTTCGTCATCTTGAATAAATACTTTGACATAATTAAGCACTTCCCATCTGAGCATTTTCTTCAGGAACTTCACATGCTTAATTAAACTGAATCAAGCATCGCTATTAACTTATGCTCAAGATCATGAAGATGGAACATACATGTACATGTGCAGTGTACATTGTTTATGTTTGCGCATGCCTATTTATTGAAATTCTCCAAATGCTATTGCCAGATAAAAAACTTCAGTTTTGCTCGTATGGCACAGTGGTGATCCTCGGTTCACCCGAACGAGGATTTGTCCCAAATGGGTAATGTTTTCAAGATTCCTTTCTGCACGGTACGTTTCTTCGCTGCTTTCCTCGAATGCAACACTTTGAGGACCACTTTTTGTCGTAGTTTCGGTATCTCTAGCATCTCTGAACGTGGGGTAAGTACAGCGTTTTTAGACGAGGACGACAAGATAAAAAGTCGATTATTCAGCACGCGAGAAGCGACTTCCTTTGCATACCAAGTAGATGCGGGTTTCGGTTATGGGGAGCGCTTCAAGTGCAACAGGTGAACGGAGGATTTGCTGGCTCGTGGAAGCCAACAAACAAGCCATTTAGCCGTGTACTTTCTATTTTATGGGACAATTATTTGTCGAAAACATTGTCGTATTAAAAATAATGTGTACCAGTAGCGGGCAATGTGGTGTTGCCACCAGATTTATGGTTGACAGGCGTCATTCGTGAGCTCGACGGAGAATGTCACCTTTTCTCTGACGTAGTCAACCTCCTAAACGTAAGATAATTCAACGTGCGCTTGATTGGACAAGGTTAAATTGTTAAGTAATGAAACGTAGATGAAATAAGGCAAACGTTGAAGGCTCGAGAAGGTGAATCTAACTCGCTGGATAGAAAAAAACTAGATGTATGAAAAATCAAACGTTATTTGTGACACTCTGTATGAAAAGGGCCCACATATTCAGTCAGGAGTTATTGGCATGATAAAATTCGTCAAACTGATGACAAATTTAAAACAATAATTATTGCTCTATGATAATTCGTTATTTTAAGCGAATTTTTTTGCATTGGTGTTTTAACGCACATTCGTCTCTAAAAACATGTTTGCTCATAATAAATTATCATCCAATGCATAACAATAAATGCAGCTTGCTTAATTATCCAGAACATTAGCTTCACATTAAGTTTAATAATAACTACATCAATAAAACTTGTTTTTCTCAAACTATTTCATTAATTGACATACTTGGCAATAACTCAAGAGTTAGGATGGAAAATGGAAGCCCCTTTCGTATAAAGCGCCACATTTTTGACAATGCCTTCATTTAGAGATTTTAGTAATTCAGGTATTTTTGAAAACGGCAATAAATATTGTATCCAAAAACACTCTGCAACTCTACAAATTGTTCATTTCAATTACACTTTCGTTTAACGTATGCATGTACTTTGTAAATAAGTTGCTTTGCTCTTGTTGAATTGACTATTCTTCTTTGACTTTTCTAATTACTGGACAGTTGACAGGGGTCAAGCGGCTTTCTGACTTTCAATTTTTGAGATGGATGCTCTCGCGTAAACTAATCCTAACCAAAGTATGACAACGATTAATAATGCTCGCTCTGGAAGGTCGGAAAAGGCACTCGTGCATCAGTACAGGGCGAGATGTGTCAGCAGTTTACAGGGTGTGCATCAACTTGACTTAATTGAGTGGGGAGACGATGAATGTCTTTGCCACACTGCTGTCCAATTTCTGAAGGTGCATTAGTGTCCCCTTGGCAATCCACTTATCTTTCATGGGGACTGAAAAAAGCCCGAAGTAAAAACTGAGAAACGAAAGGTGAGAGACATCCATTTTGTGGCGGTGGCTGTTGTTCCACCACTTTGCACAAATAATGCATAAGTCCATTAGGTGGTCATCATTGCTGTCCTGTATGCTGGCCGGTTTTTTTTTTTCAATGCGCGATGACTTTTAGGCCTTTGGGGATGCACGTTCTCTCTAATCTTGTCAGTTTGTAAATTTTCTGAAAATAGAACAAACGCTTTACTGCCATACAGGGCGATCCGAAAGGTTCTTTAAGCATTTTTGTGGTGGATTATCGAAATTCAACATGCGTGTTTTCGTGAATTTAATTTCGGTGTTGTTGTTTTTCTTCAAGTTAACACAAATTAAAATGATCGTTTTATTTTCAAATTTGTATATTTGCGGGTACCTATTGTAATACTTACTGTAGGCTATATGTATCAATTCGAATAAGCAAGGCAATAAAATGGTTGTTTGCAAATTCTAGATCGCATAATGTCATACTGCGATAAATACGTTGTTGTAATTATTAAAAATGACATACTAATGTTCTTGTGACCACCCGATTTTGATAACTTTTTCCTTAATTGCAAAATCCAAATTAATTATCAGTTAAATAGGCACGTGTATAATAAAGCTGTCGTTGTCATCACCGTGAATGATTGGTACCATAGTAAAATACATGCTGCAAAATCCAACTATTGTTAATGGGCCACCCTCTACATTTGCAGTGGATATTTGAACTTTGTGAGTGCATAAGCACATAAACATGCAAACAGCAAACTTCCTAAACATCGCAGTAGGTTTTTTTCCTGAAAAATTGCAACCTTGCATGGAAGCACAGAATAGTTTGCTTTTTATTGTTATTTTAAGAAAACGACAACAAAAAAAGTAAGAAGCAAAAAAGCTAGACTGACATGCTGAGTGGCGATGACCATTAAATTTTTCGTTTTATTATATTTGGAAATGCATGGCTGACAAAGCTCACTGTTTGAACTCCCATGATTTTCATGCTCAATTTCTCGAGTCTGGTGACCCTCGAGCTCCGACCAGAGTACTTTGTGATTACCTCTCGTTTGAAGGGCTGAAGTGAGAGCGGGAGTGATGCGCTATCTGCTGGAGTGTACTGTCCCACAGGAATGTGTGCCATTTGTCATTGGCACGATGGATGAGTACCACCTCGCGTTACCTGCACTTATCTGATGGCGCTGCAGGCGTTTACGTCGGCGACATGACTGGTCCTGTCTTACAAGGTTCGCTCATCCTTATCGCCACCTTCTACAAGTGTCAAACACCTTGCTATCTGATGGTTGCCACGCTATACTTTGAGACCATAAGGAGACAACCCCGAGTGTGCAGTCAAAATGATGGGCAATGGTCGCTGGGCTGCATTCAGGAAAGCATTTTTAGACAATAAAAAAGCTGGAGAAAAAAATTATGGCTGTAAAAATGTGTCTACAGCTGCATTATTGCTACACGCTCCTAGAAACGGCAAAATTAATGGCGGACATGCGCGACGGATTAAGACCAGTGACTTATCCACGAGCGTGCAAGGCTAGACACAAGCTGTGCTACACAAATGAACAGAAAACGGTTTAAAAAAAATTCTGCAGTTTTGGTGCGTGGATATCCTCTCAACCCTTTCTTTAGACGTTATGCATGTTTAACGTGTAGGTCCACGTTAATTAAGATTCGGCAACACATCAAACCCTCAAACGTTCATTGCTTTTCGACTCAATTTAATGACCATTACATGGCATATCCGTTGATTCCGTTAAAAGAACTATGCTGTGTACACCATACATGTATACTGTATGACTAAATTAGGACAATTTTAATAGTATATAATGTTACTCTAAATGGACATGGCAGTGTCATTGCAACTGATTTCCTTAAATTAAGGTTTGTCAATGTACAATGATCAACATGTATTGGTCGAATCATTGAAACTTAAAGCACTGGCAGTCGTACACTGGGGTGTTTGAAACAAAAAGTTGACTAAAAGTCAAACTTTACACTTTGCTACTTAAAAATGGTTCGGTTATAAAAACCAATACCAATGACATCATATTATGAACCTAAATTGTTGAAATCTCCCTCTACATGTACAGTACATAAGCCCCACAACCAGTGTAAATTATTTATTTCCTGTAACATTATTACGTGTAACACATAAATGTGTACATGCTATGAAAGTGCAATGATACTTTTGGCCAGCTTGTCAAGGCATACATGTATATCCCAATGTGTACAAATGTAAGATATGTTAGCAGCTGTAGAATTGGACAAACATTGCGTGTGCTGTCTAAGCTTCTGTCTCACAGTTCTCGCAGCATCTCCTAAAAGAACCATTAATATTGATTTGTAGCAGAACTAACTGCTCCATAGGTAATAGCCTAATGCTTCCATTCCGCTCGGCCGATGAATGCGCGTATCTTGCATTATTAATTTTGCATGTAGTTGCCAAAATTGTCCCCATGCGACAGCCGTATTCCCCGAGTGAACGTGCTGCTCAGCCATCTTGTCCTCGTCTGCTCAGACAACATTTGCCTTGCGGTTGCATTAAAATTCTATGCTTTGCGTCGACTTTTCCCAGAACAATAGCGGCTAATTGGAATTTCTCTGCTGTCAGTAATGATTCCTTACAAGTCTATTAAAGCCGGCATGAAATGACCATTACAGAGGTTGCGGTGAAAATGCCACGACATTTTTCTGCTCTTATGGATGCACCTAAGGGAGCATCTCCGAGAAATAAAGACATTTTTCCATGCTTTCTGGCAATTAACCGCTTGGCGTAGCCTTTTTTGGCACTGCTGAAAGTGAATGCGAGGACGCGTGAATATCTGATAGAGGGGATGATCGTTTTCCAATTCCCAAATGCTGTTTCTCCAATGAAGTCTCTAACGACATGGTCGCACACGCGTACAATTCACCGGACCAGAATGGTTCACCGCAACAACAGAGTTGTTGACCGCCATAGCCAACGCTGTGCATGAATTGCCCTTGCACTGACCATAGCACCGTCTGCCAATGATAACTGCGTGTCTTTTAAGCACCAAAGCCACTTCTTGCCTCTTCTAATTTGTGCAGCAAATTAGCTTCCTCTCATCTGCTTTACTAAACAGCATGACAGCAAAGGGTAACAATGAGCCATCATTATTTCTAGGTGTTGAGTGATCAGGGTAATCTTAAAAGGGTCGTAAAATTGTCTGTTCTTACTTTATCACTCTGAATATTAGCTGTGAGCTGTTATTTTGATTCTAAAATTTCTATGACTAACTAAATCAACAAGGTTGTTGTATAACTAGTTTATAAATACATGGTAAACCGACTCATATTTAAATACATCTCTTTAAGCCATCATGTCCATGCATTAAATTACATAATTCATAACATAATAAACATAACATTTTCCATTCTTATCGGTAATGATTTTTTCCAATCAGATTTTTCTCTAGGGCTGAAAATTTTCTCAAACTTTCAAAGTTTTTTTTTAGATATTTTACAACAGTAGGCCTACATTACATCAATTATAAATCAAACATTTGGAAAACCCTTAGAAATTAAATAAAACATGTGCCCACCAATAACATTAAATACAACATGTTCCCACCAAAGGCAAAGTATACACAATGAGTCTCGTAAGTTGTAAAAGCGAAACTGTTTTTGAATAGTTTTTCAGAAAACTAACATCTCCAATTTTTCTATTTCCATGCACGGATACCAATTCCCTATTTTTTCTGCGTGGTCTCTCTGTATGTCAGAATAAAACCATATTTGTAAAATCCATTACAGGACCTGTAAACATTGCCTCCTAAATGTTGCCATTTGCAATCTGCATTCTGATGAAGCTTACTCAACTCCATATTTGACGTGTTCCCAAGGGTACACAGTCCACATTTCGGCTTATTACTATCCCCTTTCATGCTGGTGCGCAGCTGACAAATTTTTAGAAATTTCCTCTTTGGCTCCAGACACTCAGTGCCACGAGAGTTCATTCACAGGGCAGGCGCGGCGAGCATGCATGAAATGACATAATATCATAAATTGAATTGCATATGACTCGTAGTGCTAATTGAATGACAGCCATTGCCATGCTATATTTGGAACGGGCTATGCACTTTGCCACTGCACCCATATGCCATAACGTGTCAACTGATAAGTTTTTTATGTGTGATGACATGTACCTTCTATTGCTTACCATTGTTTACGAACCCTCCGATTTTATTATTGACCGATCATACCTTTTCTAAATTTGAAAGAAAATAATCGAATGTCAAGAGATGGAGCGTTTTATCATCGAGAAATCGTGGTACGATACCATTTTTAATGAGTGGTTTTTCTTGGTTATTCGAGGGCCCAGCATGCAATGCGTGCTTTATTAGTGATAATCAACACGAGCTGCATGCAACGACGCATGCCTCTTGAATCAATTAGTCGGGGTGGCCAGAAAGTGTGACGAATTTGGCTTTGCGAGTTCCTACAACTTCCTGTGATAGTTTAAATAAAAAAGCAAAAAGTAAATACACTGTATAAGCAAAAACTGAACATATATTGAACATATTTGAAAATCATTAAGCTTTCTTATACTGTCCTTCAATTAAGAGCCTGTATAATGTATAGTCTGTCCAACAACAGAATAGATTAGGAATTCAAATGGTCCAATAAAATGCAAATTCCTTTAGTGCGGTCAATCCTTCCTGTCCCATGACTCATTTCCCATCCTTTTGATATCTGCATGGATTTCTCTATTCTGGAGAACATAATCTATAAGCTGAATATCTCTTATTGGTTATTTGGTTTAGGCTCTGTCTATTCTCTTGTTGGACAGACTATAGCTTGCATTTGCGTTTGTTTTTCATGTATTTTCTTCCAAAAATTGATAATTGGGACAGTGTGATTCGAAGATGTAAACCAGTATCATGATCATGAAAGCATACAACATGAAATCTTGAACAAATGTTTTAGCTAAAATTACCAAACTTTGCATTATTTTTAAGTTGCCTTGCATTTTTTAATGCTGAAGAATTACTGACGTCCATTTGGAGACGTCCATCATTGAGTTCAGACATTCAACCACTGTTTCTGCAATATGTCAGACAAAAGAACCGTCCATTTTTGCATTATGTTGTCTTACATTTTTCAGTGTCTACTTATTTACGTGTTAAATTGTTACAAATGTTCTAATGAGGAAAATAATTTCATTTCCACATGGCATGGCGAATTTTTCTCATTCGCCTCAATTGTGGTTATTCTAATAAATAGGTTGCCCACCCTTGAAGTGGTCATTCGCATATGCCAAAACGAATGAGCGTGCTATGCATACATGTACATAAGAGCTTTCTTATAAATTTCTTACATTAGACTTATTTGTCAATGAATGTCATTAAGTGTAAATTTGGAAAATTCTATCACGTTGTTTTTTTCCATATGTACCAACTATTTCGAAATTTTCGATGTAAATTTTGAAATATTTTGTTGTTGTTGTAAATTTAACCATTGATTACCAACTTTATAAACCACTCTTTATGAGATCTTGTTATGACACTGCAATATTACATTTTAAGTTTAACCACCTCTATGACGCTATCTTAAACGGAAAAATGTATGTTTAACATACTTTTCAAACGCCTTATGCCAGCTGCACATGTACTGTACAGTGGCTTTTCTAAAAAGGAACAACAAACATAGGCGTCGAAGTGACGTTCCCATAACTGGACCACTGTTCATGTTCTATTTACAAAGCAGCTATAGCAACCTTTGTTTTGTGCAGTAGCACGAATAATGTGGATTTGATACCTACATGTAGAAGAGGCGCCCTTCTGGTACTCAATGATTCTTTCCTATTACCTCCCTCATTTGCAACAGTAACGCAATCAAGAGTTGGCTGTGTGGAGTGGAGTCATCCCCTCCGTCTATTATCCCCTCTTTTTCAACCCTGTAGTTCACGCCGTTTCCCCCTAATATAAGCTATGTGCAAATGTTCCGGTGTGTGCAATTGGCTCTTATTGCCAGCTCCACGCTTCAATCCATTTATACGGCGAAAATGAGAAAGATCCGCAACGACGACAGATGCCGACACTGTAACTCATGCCTAGTGACACGGTTAAAGACAACCTCACTCCGAAACGCCATAAATTAATAATGCCATTGCTACCCTCAGCGCTACATATCATGCCACACTGTTAAGTTGATCTCCAACGCGTAATGAATGTAAAGCCTTATCGCGGACCCTCTTTTTCCTCTATTTCGTCCTACTGTAACATGCCCTGCGCCATTTCAGCTGGTCATCTCTCCCATGTCCATTCCTGCATTAATCTTTTGAACTGCTTCGCAAGGAGCGATACCTGAAGACTGCCTTACTATTTATTAAATAGGATCTTGCATGTTAAAAGCTATAGCAACCCCTGGTATAATAATATATTTAACTTTGAAAATTTGATGTTTGGTAGCATTATAACATTTCCTTAAAGTCTAAGGATTGGCATGGCCTCAATAAACTTTTTTGGTTTGCATCTTTGGTTGACAGATTATTGCAGTTGCTATTGCAGAATGTCGCATGTCTCTCAGGTATTTAGCCAGCTATTTTTTTAAAACTTAACTTGTTCTAAAGAAAGTCAGACTTTTTATTGGTAGTCGCCTCCATTACTTTTGAATATTGAAGTGTGATTTTGATGGCCAATCAATATCACGCGGGCATGTGTAAGTTCTGTGCATTTATTCATATAATTCTAGCCTAGGTCTGAAGTCATCCGTTGTGGTTGCTTCTGCTATTGAGCTTAACTTTTATGCTGATTGAAAGGTTCCATTTAATAGCCATCTTCCCTCTGTAGATGGTTTTTTGGCCCATAGGCATAAATTCTTAGCTGGTCATTTCACGACTGCATTAGGAGTACACCTACCTCACTGAGCGTAACACCAACTGCCCCGTTCTGCATGGAAGATTTTGAAAAGCTGTACCCATACTTTATAATAATCATGATGTAGAACGTGGTCTGTCCTCCTATAAATATTCCGTTGCTCATCTATCTGGCTTTTTGAATTATTGGACCCGAAGGGCAAATATAAATGAATATTCTTGCACGAGATGGGATAAAATAGTTTCGCATCTCCTCGGAGAATAATAAAAGTGCGAAAATAGTAGAAACATTGAAAACTATGAGCACCGTCTTTCCATTTATCATACATAGCTTATAAATTAGTTTGAAGTTAATTTATCTCATTGGTACCCGTTTTAAGCAGAAGATAAAAAGTTGATAGCCACTTTTTAAGTCAACTTTTGAGTTTTATAGTGACACGATTTGATATTTTATCAGGTATTTCAGTTTTAAAATGATTACCTTCCTTATCCTTACTCTGCATCAATGTTAAATATGATTTAAAAAATTCCAGTTTCTTATGCATGTACATGTAAGCAAGGTGTTTTACATTTATCAGGGCTTTTTCTAGTTAAAGCGTTTTAAACCGAGTGAGCCTGAAATAAGCATTACTGGAAATGTACAAAATAACTACTGTATTTATTTGATCATGCGCACATAGTGTATATTACATGCTTCCATTCGTTTTTCAATGGGTTGTTTGTAAGAAATCATTTGCAATTTGAATATAATTTTAAAGTAAATTTTCTTCAAATACTAAAATATTGCTTGGGATATGATTTATACATTTATTGTTCACACCAGGCACGTTGTGCGCTTAATATTTATGCGTATTATCATTCGTACATGTTCATGTACAAGTATAAACGAAATGGGCATCGTGGGAATATCTATCTGTTGTCACTAACAAAGAATGCATTGCGGTGAAAAATAAGATCAATCTAGACATTGCTGGATAAAAAGCTGCAATTTGTGTAACATGCATGTAGAGTAAGTTTGATATGAAAAGGGACTACAAAATGGAAAAATCAATTGGTGTACTCATGGAATTATTAAAAAACAAAACTTAATTTTCAATTTCGTATCGTTTCCATGAAGTGACTGGTACAGTGTATGTGTAAGGAAAGGTTCATGTACTGTAGGTACATGTAGTAAAAGTCGTTTAAAATTTGAAAAACAAAATTACATGTACATTGTGTTATTCAAAAACGACGTTTCGCCGACTGACTGTGACGTTTCCTACATTTTATTGCTATTCCTTCAACATTTGCATAGATATTTCGGAAGCTATCTCGATGACAATCATGGTCATTAAACAATTTATTATGATAATTCAAGCTACTCGATGGTTCTAATTGGTGATTGAATTGGTCATCTGAGATCACAAAGGTCACAAGATTAAGTTTGGGAGCTCAGCTGCTAAGTGGAATATGCTTGCTTTTGGATTTAATTGTTCAGTTAGTTTAGGTCGGAACATGCACGGTGCATTTATACAGATTTACTAATGAAAACAAAACAATGAAGCCAATGATACAGTTAGGTCATGTTCATGTATTCGCATGTTTCAAAATGTTTCGCAAATAGGAATAATTTGTGCGTGTGGGTCTTTGCTGTAGGAGTCTTTTTCGACTATCTGTATATTTATCCTTTTGAAACGGATATTTAGGATGGGAGCAACAATGCAAGTAATTTAGAGTAAGTAGAGCAAGTAATTTTGGTATTTAGATTAGATGGACGCTTCCATTTCAGCGTTATTTTCATTGAATTTGCTCGAGAAACTGAAAAATAAGGCGAAATGGAATTATTTCGGCATTGCTGAATTAAGAGCATAGAATAATTAAAGGAATTCTCGTGCAATTTCTCATGGTTTTTATTAATTTCTGGTTTAGTAAAATGTTTATGTTAGCATTAATTGCAGATCAGATGCTGTGACGAACACAGTAAATTGTAATCTCGTTTTTCTGGTTCAATTTAGCTGACCATGAAACTTGATTTTCTCGTGTTGCACCATTTGCCAAAGGTAACGTCATGGCTCCTTCGTTACCGCCTCGCGCACGTGTATAGGTTATAAGCATAGTTGAAAAAATTTCGCATTTTCTAATACTTTTTGTCAGCACCATTGCTTTTAAATTAAACTGTTTGTGATGTCAACTATTACGGTATGACCATGTTTTTAAATTTATAATTGTTTACCGAGCACCCTCTGGATTGAACCAATCTCGCAAGGAAACAAAGGGCAGTTCAATTATTTCGAGGTTTGTTAGCCTAACCCCCATACGCATGGCCATAATTTATTCCCATTTAGCCCCAATGTCATTAACACGAAGATGTACATCAACCCTATCAATCTACTCGTTCGTTATGGGAGATTGGTCTGCTGTGGATTTACGCGAGGGGAGGGAAAGACAGAGCTTAGCACAGTCAGAATGACACGATGGGATGAAGGGGGTGCCATAACAGCCATATATTTCAAGTACAACGCAATTAGGAGTAAGAACATGATGTGATAGAGGTAGTTTTCTACCTTTCGGATTATACAATGATTGATAAGGAGAAATGGCCTTCACGCAGAGGCCTGTGTTGCGTTCTATTATTTTGTTATGACCATCATCTGATTTGTAAATCATATTAATGGAAGAACCGAGAGTGACATATTTTGATTTATCCTTGAACTCCTTGTTCATCATCGTAATTATAAACTGTCATTCATGCATGTGTCTCTTCCTTGGCAGTTATCAAGGTAATCTCGGGTTGAATTTGATGAACTGATAACACATATACCGTAGCAGAAGAAGGAAATACACTGGCAATGATGCTGATGACTTTTATAGTCTAATCATATCATTTATGCATTACTTTTTAATTCTGTAACTGGTCTAATTGCTGCCTTGCTAATTTAATGCCGTAAAGCTGTATATCGTTATTTCAGCTATCTTTTACTAGACATATACACATGTATTCGTGAATTTTAACGTTAACCATTCAAAAAATTAATAAATGTAGGTTTGTGTTGGCTGTGCCTCGAGGTTATCTTCAGCAACACCAACAAGCTACATTATATATAGACTTTAAAGAAGTCTACATTAATGTGACGAAACATTATTTTCGTCAAATTAGTGGCTTTCAATAGGCTAGAGTTAAATTAATATAAAGTGTGATAATTAACTTGTTCAGAATATTATAAGCGGATGGAATTGATTCTGATTAATGCGGAATAATAAAAGCTCGATGTGCATTGATAGTGAACGATTTCCAACTTTTCAGGGTTCTTGCTGCACGACCGCTAACAGATAATTATTAAATATTTTCTAGAGTGTTATTTTAAACTACGCAAACTCTTGTTAATGCTTTTTCTTTTTAAGAAAAAACTGAATTGTCACTCTAATGTTCTAAACGCTGATTTCCATGCATGGCAAACTGAGTTTGCTTGGAGAATGTAAAGTATGCTTTACATAAGTTTTCACCAATTTTATACATAAGCAAAGGTTACACACAGGTTGAAGGCCGATTGTTAATGGCGAGCTTCGTTACATCCTGGTGTCAAATTTCGTAATACAAAGGAAAAAACGCCCGCTCACAGCAATACTTGTTTCGAAAACAAAAGATGCAATTATTTATGATGTCAAATTTCGATCATTGGCTTTCATCGCGTTAATAACTTTAATGAATTGATATAAAAAGCATATTCCATTGTTGCGGGAATGCACAACGTACAGAAACATCCTTTCGTTAGTGAGAAAAAACAAAGAAAACTGATGTAAATTGGGCAGTATGCTTTCTGCCTGTTGTCCTGATTGCCACCGGACGTGTGCTTCCGTGTGTGACACTCAAGACACAGGACAATGGAGGGCACTCAAGTGGTGCCAAAAGAGCATTGGAAAAGTCACGGCCGTGCTTTCTTTTAAACAACGGTAATTAAGTTGTTGCTGGATTAGGCAATTAGACTGTTTTTAGAGGCAATGATTGCAGGTAACCCCATTGTTTCCCGTCACGCCGAATGAAGAAATGTCGCGCTCCTTGAGCAGGATGACATAAAAACATAATTTATTTAGCAATGCACATTTGAAAAAAATAATTCCCAAATGAGCTTCTTCAGGAGGTGCATGAAATGATTTTTTTTGTCTAGAACAATCTTTTTATTTTTAAGGCAAATAACTGACCATAATGGGATATTGTCGTGCAGAGGTTGAAGCTTATTGTACAGAAGGCATAATTACACCGTGAGAATGTGCATAATTATGCGTGACATATGCTCGAATCAGCGATATATTGGGAGGATTTTGGCTATTTGAAAATAGTCATTTCCTAAACAGACGACAAAAAAAGTTATCCATTTGATTTTTTTTGCTCAATAAAAGTGCACGGAGGTGGCATTAGAAAATAAAGGAAAGTAATTCAATTTTTTTTTTAATTGGAAAATTCCTCTTTGAAGTTTTTCGCTAGAATATTATTTTAGGAAAAAACTTAAAATGACCATACCATGTACATTTAAATCATTAATTGCTATTTTGCATTCACACATCCTTCAACTCATCGTCAATATGTTAGCGAAGTAATTTCCTAAAATTAATGATTTATATAACAAAATGAGCGCTTTGATACTTGTGGACTCGGATAGCGTATTTTTGTCCCTTTAGTTAAACGTATTTTCGACTAAAATATAAAGAAAGATGCAAGACATTTGAGTTGTTGTGACTTTCCCCGTCAACCTTCGTGCTTCCCTGTCGTACTTGTTTCCCCCCACTCTCGTTATTATCTGGATATGCCCCTGGCTTAATCCGAAGTTTTCTCGACCGAAAAAAAGTGCTTTTATTGGATTCTAGTAATTGACGAACAAAGGCCATAATTTCAGCTGACCGAACTATTAGCTGACATCGATTGGGAGCTAAAAATGAATTGTTGACCGAAAAGAAAACATGATATTGCACTTGAACATACAGTGTGTTTTTTAAAATCGGAATTAATTCTTATTTACTGTGCAACTGAAACTGTGTGCAACTGTGTAAATCAGGTTTTACGTCTTTAGTATCCGACATCCTTGGCATAAAATTGGTTTGTTTTCATGACGTCGAAAAGGTTGTGAATAATCGTTAAATCGATGGTAATCGATGAAAATATGTGATTATTCAAATTTTTAATGGTTACAACTATCGGTCAAGAATGACAAAGGATAACGAACATTTACATACGCTGCTTAAAATAATCTAAGTCTCAATATATTTGAATTACGTCAATAAGTCGAAAAGATAATTCCATTTCTGAAAGGTGAAACAAATTTCTTAAATTTACGTCGTTCATTTAGTTAAAATATACATAATCTGATTGATGTGCTCACAGTGAAATAGTCTCTTATTGATTGCACGTGCAACCAGCCTTGTGCACCAAAATATGTACATTCTGTGATTCAAGCGATATCTGATTCTTGAGGTGATTCCAAAAGTGATCAGTATTTTTTGTAGGGTGAACAATGTCCTATGTGGTCAGAATCCAGCAGCGTTTCAACTCGGCACAATGCTGATGATGATGGCGGTGTTAGCAGTAGATTGTAAGAAAAAAGCCAGAAAAATTAGCTTTGATTGGTTTGCTGCCTTGTCCACGTTCCCTGTGGCATTCTTGTCACTTAGTAAATCTAATCAACTTTGTCTCCGGATTGCCAAGAGCCTTTTGATGGGATGCTTATAGGAAGACAGATATATGGGATTGGCACTATTGGTGCCAATTGCTAGTGGTGAAAGTTCTCGGAATATAGCAAATAAGGACGTGATTTGATTAGTCTCACCCTGAACACCGAGAAACTGGGGGTGGGAGAAACTGCGATTCATGTTTTTTAGGTATCCCATCCATGAAGTTTGTTCTGACCAGGGGTTTATTGGAATTAAATGACGAGTAGGTGTTGTCTAGGAAAACTATTACAAGATGTGTGTTGATAAGTTCTTCACACATCGACTGCTTTAATTACATTAATAACAAAACAAATATCAGTGTCGATGCTTTTACCGACTTCAACAAAGCTTGCTCCAATTGACGCCTACTTAGAAACTATATGTCATAAAATGTTTTAACCTAAGCCCAAACTAGGTTTAGATCGATAAGATTTGCATGGCAATCAATTCTCGCAGAATATAAATAATTTTTTAAGTTTTAGTTTTGTTTCTTGTAAAACAAGTAACTATATGAAACAACTATATAAAAAAGACATTTAAACAGGTCATACATGTAATTACAAAACTAGACGTCCATCCTCTTCATTGCAGTATAAATTTAATGCTACGTTCCAGTCATCCCTAATTAATGGAAATCTTAAAAAAATTATGTAACATCCATGGTGAATTCTGAGCAAAATAGTTTTCTTTAAAAAATGTGTGCATGTACTTAGTCAATAAAGAGCCATTGAGTATCTCAGCGCCACCTATGATGCATTATATGCAAGTGCTTGTCGAGCATACTTTCTAAGGACAAAGTGGCGAAAAATTCACATTTTGCAATGGGTTAGTGTTTATTACATAAATAATGTTTTATTACACACGAACGTCTTCTCAACATGTCACATTTCTTCATAAAGACTTTATTGATTCGTATTGCTAATATTTATATATTATGGTTAGTAAATTTGTCGAAATGTAAAGCAATTACTCTATGATAAATGTACATGCTATAAAACCACTTAAATTGCTTTAAGCAGTCTTTATTACTTATCATTTTTTTACTAAACTAGATATTTCTAATAAAACAATCAGGATTTTCTAGTAATTTTTTTACTATCGTTGCTTGATCTCTTCATTACGCATCGGCAGTTTTTAAGGTCTTTGTTTATGAACGGAAGAATATATATAATTCCTTAATTATCTATGGTCAATGCATGACTTTCATCCATCTTTTTTTAAATTCTCTTCCCGGGTTTTTATCTTTATACCACAGATATGAAGACGAATTAATTCAGGCTAATTTTTATTGCATTCTATACATGTAGGGAACAAATTGATCATAATTGCTCGACATAGCGAATCATGCGATTGCATTGTCATAAATAATAAATTCTGTCGTTGTAAGTGTAATTGGCAAAACGTCGTCTGAAATTCATGTGACATTTTAGTCATTATAACTGCAGAATTTCAGAGATTTTGAATAAGTCATTTAATTACATATTTTGTGCATTTCTATACCTTGATTATTTAGCTTTAAGGTGTGCACTCATAAAAACAATTCAACAGTGGGTCTGTTACGCAGGTTATTGAAGGCAGTGCAATCACGAAATAAACGAAAATATTTGCTAATCAGTTGTTATAATTGCAATGTGCATGTATACATGATAATGAGTAGAATTAGCTGTGGTATGCCTTAAACCATACCATAGGATGTATCTGTCGAGAAACATTTATTGGCGAAAATAAATCATGTTGTCAATGATACACATGTACAACGAAAAGGAAAAACGTTCCCTATAAGCGAATGGACCTAGGGATTGTCGTGATGCTAAAATGGCATTTTAGATTGGGTTTATGCCAAAATGACAACTTCCTGCCTTTCATAGGATTGTGTTTAGTTGTTTACAACAAAATACGATGCCTTCAAGATGAAAGCACAGCAATATAGGTATATCATCGATCACTTATAAAAGAACTGATTGAGCTTAATAATAGCGGATCCAACCGTTCTTGAATACTCGTTTTAAAAAAACAATGCTTTTTATATTTTTCTAATTTTAAAGCACATGAATGAAAAAGTGGGAATCTAATAAACCTAAAGTAGAATTGGCATGTTTGACCCAGTGTACCAGCTTATTTTTTGATCTGCGTGGTCGACAATATCGTGCAGCATTATGAAGGCCAATAAAAAACTTAAAAATGCAAAGGACTATCGTGACAATCATTTTTTTCCCACAAATGTAAACAAGTTCAGTAGGAAGGCGGAGCTCTTTGATAACTATCTTGGAAAACAATGCTAAACCAGTGAATTTTCAAAGTTTCTTTTTACTACCTTGGTTCCATTTTAAGTTCTGATATTGCCCTAGTGAAACTTTAATATGCAGATTCTGGAACTTTCTTAAAGTGCAATTAAGGCATTTTGGCTCTTATTTTATCTTCGATCTCTTAAGCAAGTTTATGTCAATTTTAAGGAGTACACTTAAATCATTTTAAAATTAACGGGTGGGTGTGGAGAATCAATGGCAATCGAAATGGCTGTAATGGCTGAAATAAAAAATGACTTCTCTAAGTTGGTCAGTAAACCTCACATCATACACAATAAGGATTATTCGTGATAACCACAGTAGGCTACTACACACAATATAGTGCATTTCTTATGATAAATTCGCAAGTGTATTTTGTTTTCGTGCAGTTATTAGGCATTGTATCCGTTTTGGACATCAGATGTGGGACGTTTTTTTTCCGAATAATGTTATTCTGCGTTATTATAACAAAAATTACATGTATATATGATATACAAGTTATCCAAAAGGACGTGAGCCTTGATGCAACCAATGAGAATATTCTCGCCTGGGCTTAAACGTTTGGGTTGTAGCCTATATATTGTTTTTAAAATATCGCAACAGACATTATGTATGTCATTGGTTAACCTAAACTATAACTTACTGTAAAATTGCTACGTTGTCATTTCTTGGTAAAAAAAATCCGTATCAACCACGCATTAATCATAGGCCAAACAGCCTCCCAACGTTCAAACTCAAGCAAGGACATCGTGGCTTACGTCCTTTTGAATCATTTAGTTACATCAATGGCATCCTTTTGTTATACTTTGATTGCTGTTTTTATTTTGAATTGAAAATGCTTATAATTCGTGCTTGACCAACTCATGGTCAGAGATTTTCTCGCTTTCGTTTTTTAAGTTTGCCAATTCAGGACATGCACAACTCCATTTTCATGTTTGGATTATTAAGCTCTTATCTGGTCGTGCTTTTCACTTTAACATATTCAGAATGATGCATTGAGAAACGTATTTGAAAATATTGAGAACATGGAATGACGCCGATATTTTTTACAGGTTAGAGGGCTTATGAGTTTTGCATGATAATAATGATCGTGAACGCATTTATTCTGAGAAAATATTTGGACTCGTGTCCATATCTTAAGACTGGTATTTAATTGCATCTTTTAAGATCATTTTTTACGACCATTTATCTCAATAAGTTCCCATCTGCATTTGATTTGAGTTTCTTCTGAAGGAAACAGCAGTGTTGTATTATTGCACGTTTAAGCAGATTAATTCAGCAACTTCATAAATTAGCAACTATCACAATTTTAGCCATTGTCCAAAATGTTATCTAGAAGAATGTTTATTTAAGAACGTTGACTTCATCTAGGATTTAATATTTCCAACATTTGATTGTTGTAAATTTCTGCAAATTTTACGAAACGCGGATTTTTAAATTACTATACCAAAGCATAGAAAGGGTTTTGGTGAAATTTGTTATCAAAAATTATGAACAAAATGGTTTTATTCAAACACTAGACTTGCGTAAATTGAAAAGTCTATTTTGGACTGCAAAAATTGCTTGAAATTAATCAAATTTTGTTTTGTGTATACAGGGTGCATAGTTTTGATGTTTACCAACATCTGGCACCACGTTTCGTAAAATTTGCACAAATTTTACAACAATTTCCCCCAGTACTGTCCAACTTTGTGTCGACTAAAGCGTGATTGACCAATTTAACGAAATAACTTTTTAAAAATTTGAACGCGTTTTCGCTGCCCATTTGTTTAGCGAACTGAGTGTTTTTACAACAATAACGTTGAATGTGAGTGGGAACATCGACTATATGGGCGCATAAATAATGATAAGTGACATTAAGAGGCTGGTGCAACCGACCATTGAACGTTAACCTGCACGGTATTAATAAATTAAGTACTTTCTTGATTCCAGTAATTTTTCGGTTTTGATACTTATTATGACTATTTATAGGCGACTTACTCAGTACCTGTGATTGCTTCGATAGGTTTATTTCTACAAATTTTTAACTTTGGTTTTCTTTCGTTTTTTAAAGGTTATATTCATAAGTTGCTCCCACGGGCCGAGACGTGTGTGAACCTCACGTTTAGATAGAATCTTCTGCTCCCTTCCGCAATCTTGGAGGACATAAAAAGTAAGCAATTTTCTTCTTGGTATGTGTACTTGGTTATTTATCCAACAACGTAAACTATTGTCACACTAACTTATTTAATAACCTCGCAAACAGACTGGTATTTCCCGCTTTGTAATCTGGACTACAACAGTCCATGACAGTAAAGATGTCCAGAGCATCAATTCAACCCTTTGCATCCCTTTACGACTGACAACCACAGCAAATGCTCTTTCTCACTTGAACTTTTTTCTTCCGATTTCTGTTTGGTATTTGAACGTTTTTGTGGTGAAAGAACAAAGACAAAAGCTACGTGGAAAGGACAAATTGATGGCGAACTATTTATATACGAGAACATAGGCCTACTTTACTGTAAGCAATCCGTTATAGACTCGAGCGAACAATGTGTGGCTGTGTCTATTTTGTTTATTGAAGTTTGAGCTGAAAGTGGTGCACAGACAATAGAAAGGCTTTCCAATTGATGCTGGGATGCTGGATGGGGCTCCTTCGATGCTTCCCAAAATAACACCCGCTAGCAGCTTGACATTTTGCATGCTGCCATGGAAATCAAAATTGTGCATATGTACAGGAACAGGTTGCATGTGCTCAGTGCTTGCAAAAGTTTCCCTAGTTTGAGTTGCCTTGCAATCGAAGAAAAGTTCCAAAGTGCGCACAGTGAAATAAATTACATAGACGGAGACTCTATTTACTCGTTGATTACGTGGACTTTTTTTTGCAAGATTACGAGCTCGTTTCTGTTGTTTTTAGATTGAAATTGATGTGCGTGCATTACTTTGTCTGAAGACATTATTGATGGGAAATTCGACCATCTTCGAGACAGGTAAAAAGTAGGCGAAACGTTAAATGAGATAACCAAAGGATTACACGGATGATTGCATTCATTAAATATTCATAGAGCGACTTTATGGCCGACAATTAACACAATAACAAATATTAACCTTTTTTCAAAGTATCTCCCCTTTAGTTAATTATCAAAATGCATACAACTACTGTATGTGCGTGGATGCATTGTTGAAAGTTATTTAGTAATTGATTGCGATAACCATGAATATTAATCGTGTTTAATTGAGATTTAAGCATTTATATTCACTGAATAATTAAGCTTTCCAGTTTAATTGAAAAGTTAGTTATTTTTAAATTTTCTATTCTGTTAATGTTGATTCTGAAAAGAAAACAAGCATTCAAAGTAATGGTATAGATTTAAAGCAATATTTTAATTATAAATACACTTGTTGTAATCCTGAAAAAATGGTTAAGCAAATGTAGAATAGCTTTCTTTTGAGTGACCATCAGTGAAATTATTTTAGGCTTTATCTCACACTTTTTTGTATAACCTGAAAGCACACACAGTGTCTTTTTTACCTTCAACATCCCCTGCAGCATCCTCTCATTGCTAACGGATTTAATTTTTTTTCTTCCATCATTCTGGAGGTTGTTGAAGATTCCCGTTTTTTTTTTACCTCAATTCATTATTCATGCGCAGAACTTAACAGAACAAACAGGCACCCACTTTTTCACGATAAAATCGCCTTAAGAACGTGAAGCTAATTAAACTTCAGAAATACCGATAAATAGTTCGACTTGCATGGGTTTTTTTCTTTCTCGGACAAGTAAACTGAATCGGAAGTCCAGTGATGCCCATATTTGTCCGGTACAGTGTACATAAGGTAGATGGCATAAGCATACACTGCAAGATTATTCTGCCTTCTATTACCTGCAATAAATGTGGGCTGCAATACGACTGGTGTGTGCGATGTTTTGCGAGATATTTAAAATGCCTAGTTGCGTAACTTAGCGCTCTTGTTTCAACCTTAATTTGCGAGCGCTTGTATAGGTGTGTGTATGTAAGAATGTTGGAAACATGCAAGCATTTTCTTGCTCATGGTTGAATTCGTGTGCTGCTAAAGTTTCCACGGTAAATTAAGTCGGCATCAAATTGAAGCGGAGTGTACGTTAGATCTTTGTTGTGCATCTGCATTTTCCTGTAGTTAATATTTCTCGAGGGAGTTGGCAGACTTTTTCACATCCGTAAGACAGCGAGGAAAACGCTCAAGGTTTAGATGTACAATTGGTAATACGATCTCATTATGATTACGTTTATTACCGGCGTTATGGGCACCGTCTACCCGTTGTTTTATTTCTCGCATCTTTCCAGTCCCTCTTTTTTAATTATGTCAAACATGTCCGTTGTGACTTCAATATAGGTGAAAAGGCAGCTAGCATAGTGCTTGCTTTAACTGTGCAGAAAGTACCTGCACACGTTGCTACAGAGCTGGGTTCTCAATTTGACAAGAAAATGAATTTGAGAGCAAGGAAACTGGCTGAGAGAGACACAGTTGCTTTTGATGCTGATAAATGAATTTCACTTTAAAGTGTACCATGTTTTTGTCAATCTGGAGTGCTTGATATTACTTATTGAAGGCTGTAAGCTTTAGATTGAAGACTCGTTTTATTCAAGAAACTCCAGATGATAATTAATTCCATAATGTTGATGTAATTTCTAACTAACAATAGAATATCATCGTTTTCTTAGCCATCACCCCTAAAAAATAGTGCTCCTTCAATTCTTGTTCCATTCCTTTTGTCCCGACTTAGCGACTCGCTCTTGCTTTTAGTCAAGGCCGAAACACATTCGCAATGAACATTTTGAACACGAAGGAGTTAAAACGTTGGCTTGTTAAACTAACGCACTAAATAACCGAGTGAAATCATTAGGCAAGAAGCTTCTTGCACGGAAAACAATATTTTCTAATAATACCCACAGTCTTGATCATGAATTTTTTTAAAGCTTTCGCATCGTTGTCGTATGTTTCTGCAAATAAGTGTTTCTCGCTGCAAACTTTGTGCATTATTATTCCGAGATGCAAATGAACACGACCGAAGTGCGCTCCTTTTTAATGGACTTAATATTTACAATTCCTAATGGTAACATAAACCCAGCAACGAAGGAGACAACTTGAAATTTACAATAATGAAAAAAGCATTTGCCATAGAGTATGATTATGCACACTTAATAGCTGGAAATAGCTCTAATGACGATCATAAATTATGTCAGCGTAGGCTCCTGCACATTAGCACATAAAACATAAAACATCCACGCAGCACACGCGTTCTTTTCACATGGTCTATAGGTAAATTCGGTTTTTTAAATGCATCGTTCCTTATAAGTACACGTCCTGCAAGCACACGTACCAAATGGGATTCTGCATGCCATATTTCTATAAATCTATTTGGATGTTGTAAAACACAAATTTATGCATTCATTGTCTTGTTCCAGTCTCTTAAATAGACCATCATGTAAATAGCTCGAGCTAATGCTGGGACGTAAAATATCCCTAACATAAGCGAGCTGCAAGTAAGGGCATCAATGGGGTCCTGTGCATTACCGGTAATGATATGCATCAATTTGAAACGTGGGCTTTATTAGATAAGTGTTTGAGAATTTTTAAAAAATTGTTGGTAAAAGAATGTAGTACTTAAAGAAGTACCACTTTAGTTCGTTATACGAGCTCTTACAACCAATGCTAAAAAGCTAATGGAATGCATACTGTAGACTGAAAGTTTCTAGTGTTATTGTTTGTTTTACTAAATTTAAACAAATACAATTATATAAGACATTTCTCTACGTGGGTTCTGAGCACTGTTTGCGAGCGTTGAAGAAATTGTTTTATCGAATAGTTTTTTTCTCAATAAATCAATAAACCCCACTATTAGCTGCTCGTTGCGCAGGATGAGTAATTGATGCAGACCATATGGGCCCCAAGGGCAGCATTCACATCTCCTTGGTCGTGGTCACCCTCATGATAATACATCACGCATGAGGATTTTGCTGTGCTCTTGGTGCGCAATCCACAAATCCAAATATTGGATATTTTTATCAGCGGGCAGCCGATAAACCTTGTTTTGAATATTTGCCATATTTACCACAATTCGCAACTTGTGAATGCTGCATTGCCTGCTTAATAATGTTGTTTATTGGATATCAAAGTGTATTACTGTAATATAGAAAAAACAGGGGGAAAATCACGTGTTCGTTTATTACAAATGACAAATTGACAATACTAATAAAGGATCAACCGAAAAACTAATCCCCTCATTCTCATTCCCAACCAATAATTCCAACAAATTAAAAAAATGGTATGGACATTTGCATTTCGAATCTCAACTAGATTCAGTTCTTGCAACATGCATGTTTGCTGTGCTGTTTTGACTATTTGGATTTGGAACTATCAAAATCCTTTTTGCGCTGGCAAGTTCTATAAAGTGTTGTAGTTTTTGAAATTTTTTTAGTTTCATTCACTATTACGATTTTATGCATTTTTAACCACTGACAAGTTACCCGTGCTATAATTTGTCTAAAATGGTTCTCACCAATTTTTATTATGCCTCTAAATTATTGTCAAATAGGAAATAAAATATTTTAATATTCTTGTAAAAATGTGTGGACTAGTACACTGCAGACATATTTGTAACCTTGCATTAAAATGTAAGTTAAATAAGCAGTAACACAGAACCCACAGTTAAGCCTGCGGCCAAAAGTACTGCACATGACTGAATGTTTGCCGCCTTGTTTCACTGCACTCATGGGAGACAAACCACATGTTACAATTACCGAATTCCTCGCCAGGCTTCCTGAATTGACATTCTATAAAACTCCTCAAATTAAACAATTTGAGACCATTTCAATCAATCTTACGAAGTACGTGCAGGCTCGATAGACGCTCAGCGAGCCACCGACCGTATTAAGAAACTTGATTATCTAAAAACTGCTCGTAATTTCACTGTTCCCTTGGGCTATATACGTATGTACGTTATTAAATAAAGCAGGACCGTCTAAAGCATTAGACCACAACATTGACGCTTCTTTCATCGTATTGATTCTGACGTCTGTAAATGTCATGTTTTTGACAAGGATTTGTAATAAGGTTGGGCTGGTTTTGATCAGGCCCGACAAGAGGGGGGGGTTGATGGGGAAAATACCCGGGGCCCCTGGGTTCTAGGGGCCCCGGAGTGCCA